>CM021732.1:1955799-2017895 GCA_011075105.1 Heteronetta atricapilla | reverse complement strand
CTTCCTTCCTTCCTTCCTTCCTTCCTTCCTTCCTTCCTTCCTTCCTTCCTTCCTTTCTTTCTTTCTTTCTTATTAAACTGTCCTTATCTCAACCCACAAGGTCTTCCACTTTTCAGTTCTCTCCCCCATCTTGCTACAGGGGGTATGAGTGAACAGCTGTGTGGTATTCAGCTGTCTCCCAGGTTAAACCACAACCCTCCCAACATGTGCCAGTTTCCAGGCCACCTGAGCAGCAGTGCAATGGAAGGATGTTACCTTTTTTGTGTGCATGTATAATGTAAGATAACATTACCATAACTTTCAAGGTACTGTGTAAATCCTCAGCCATAGCTCAGACCATTCTTTACACTTTAAGAGCACAGCTTTAGCATGTTTACTCTGTTTTATTGTCCCTGTTGAAAACAAACTATGCAGGGACACGAGTCTGGTGCTGGCATGCTCTCCCTCATACTGTGAGCAGCGCCAGCTCTTACAGAGAAGGCTGGAAAAAATCTGTGACCTGCTACGGCTTGTCCCAGGTCTCTCACAGATACAGATTGCCTCAAATTTAAGGTTTAATAAAACCTTTTAATCCTTCCATAATAGTGATGAACTGCCTAGTTTTGTTTGTTTGTTTGGTTGGTTGGTTTTGTTTGTTTGTTTGTTTGTTTCTAGCCAGGTGAAAATGCAGTCTTTGAGTCTTGTTACATTCCTGTCTTAGTGCTCTCCATGGTCTGCTTTTGTAGTGTGTGGAAAAGCATTTCCTTTTGTCAGGTTTTAATTTCCCCATCTTTTTATTTATGTTGACTGATTCTCTGCCATGGGACAAGGTACTAGTGGTGTGTGTACATAGGCATACAAACATGCCAAAACATGGTCCTGCATTCAGGAGCTTACTTATTACACCCAAAGTCCCCCTCATCTCTCATCTCTCAAATCCCTTGACAAGATCATTAGATTTTTTTATATTGATATTTTTGGCTTCAGGAGCAATGAAATCAAAAGCCAGAGAAAGAGAACTTTGCAGTTGATTCAAGGTGAATAAGAAAATGCTGAACTGCCCAGCCTAGCCCATATGTGCCCTCTGGGAGGGCTGGTTAAATGTGACAGTATTTGATAAAACCCTCAGAGGTTACATGGGACGGGATGGGATAAGTGACCTGCAACATTTGCCTGTATGGAGAACAAACATACGAGCAAAGTAACTCTTTCCAGGCCAGAGTTATTGATATTAAAACCACAGAACTTAATTAAGAATGAAGGTAATTAAAGCCAGATGCAAGAAAGCATTTTTTTTTCCACATACCATGTTGTAGACTCATAGCATGACTCACGGGGAGAGAGCAGTAAGTCAAGGTGACTGGGAACGTTCAAGGAGCGATTATCTGGGATCATTAGTGGGGCTGGTGGGCGGCAGCCATAAACTGGGAACAGGTCCTGATGAGGTGCACGGCCTTTAACTCCTCTGGTATGTAATGAGAGCTGTAAATCTCCCCATTATGGGCAGCAGTGATGCCGGTGCATTCAGCCGGCAGTCTTGCTTTAATCTCTTTGTGGCATCAGGAGGAGAGGAGGGGGATCCTTGCTGCAGGACCTGTGCGACCTGAGCCTCCTGAAATGGGTGAGACTATTCATTTTCAAGTGGAAATTATATGCAGTAATAAGAACGCTGAAAAGTGCCCTTGGGAGTCAGATTGTGGTCTGAATAGCTTTGGTATGAACCTTAAGGAACTGCACAAGTTTCCTGGGATTTACGCCTCTCAGAGCAGAACTTGGGGTTTTGCATCTAAAATCCCTGAGCTCAACCGCAGCTATTTTCTTTCCTTTCTGTGTACACCTGAGTGTATAGAGGGGAGTGGAGACCAGGTGTTCTTATGGTACCACAGGTGAGAAACCCAAGGCTGGGATGACCTCTGCGTGCAACGAGTCCCAGTATGAGCTGGATCAAGTTGTGCCATTTCTTTGTGCCTCGGTATTTTTCAGCATAGATTGGGGTTGCTCATGATCTCCAGAAGGAGGTGGGTTGTGAAAATTAATTAGTTCTAGGTTCATTTTACCTAATCTTAAATTCATAATATTAAGTTAAACATCTTAGGGAAGGAAATTTAGGTGGTATGAATCAGGATCTCAGGGCTATGGATGCACAACAGAAGTTGTTAACAGACATTTCCAGTTCACCTCTACCAGCTCTCCTGGCTGAAAAACTCCTTTTGGTTCTTGAAACTGATAGCTAAGCACTCATTTCCTCACTCATTTCAGTACAAACACATCGGGTTCCTTCATGTAACTGGCCTTGGCTCACTCATGGGAAGCACCTAAAGGTGTACTCACACAATCAGTGCCAGCCACCAGGTCAGAGACAGGATTTTAACAGTTAAAAATCAAAAATCTGAGGTCCCAAAGCAGAACTCAGGCATTTCCCAGTTTTCCTGGACACCATCCCTGCACAGGTCTGGTGTAACAGTTTCTGCTTCTGGCAGCAAGAACACTTATGTACTGCAAAGTGATTGCCTACAAATCATTGGCTTCAAATGGACCACATCTCTGAAAGGAATTTCCACAGCTTTTCTGGGCACCGATCACAAGGTTATTAGCCATCTGCAGCCCCAGACTGATTATGAGCTCACCACCTCGCCGGGCTATCTCGTATTGCAGCCGTCTAACTTTCAGACTCAGTTTTTCCCACTTTTGGAGTTGTACATGTTCCCCAGTGGCTATCTCCACTAGTGATAAATCAGGAGGTTCAGTTTTGTGGCTGCACGAGTTCTCTGCCTGTTCCAAAGTTTGCCAGATTTAAGCCAATATTGATACTTATCTGCTCTGTCATGTCTATTAAATATTGGGTTGCCAGTGTTCCCTCAGAATTGACTACTATGCTCAAGCCTAAATAAGACATTGCAATTAACCTTTGTTCCTCCAAACCTTTGGATGAAACCTTTCCATCTAACTTTTTCCAGTTTATATAGATGCCTCTTTCCAAACTGGGTGAATGCTTTTTCATAGACACACTAGACACAGCTGGTCAATCTTGGCAAACTTTACATTTTTTGTAAGGGGAAAAAGAGTCTTCTCTTGCTGGCCAGTTTTCTGGACAATCCCAGACATTAGTAGAAATTCTTTTGTTACTATTATTATTTTTTAATTAATATTATTTTCAAACTCCCTTAATCTGCATGCTACAGACACATTTTTTCTTTTCTTGTTTCTTCTTAGCTGGCTCCCATTGTTATTGTTTTCCTTTCTGCAAAACTTGAGGCTCTTTGTCCTGCTGTTTTAAGTCTTTTATAAATTTTTGGATGATTTAGTGTTCTGTGATCTGCACCCTTATTTCCTCCTTGAAGAAGAAGCCATAGTTTTCCTTCCTGGATACTAGAAACCACTGCCAATGCCAATACTGGCATTTTTTGTACTGAGAAATTATTCAGTATTTAGTAATGGGAGCATCCTGTGAACATCAGGTACTGTAAGGATGAGATCTGTCAATTTACAGCAGCTGCAACTAATATTCCATTTCCCAGAACACAACCACAAAAAGGTTTTTCTCATAGATCAAAATAGTCTCTAGGTAGAAAAAATAATAATAATAATAATAATAACATTTTTTTCAAGTCCATTTTTTTTTCTGCATTTGTACTAGACCCAAACAAACCCTACCATGGCTGTAGGCTGTTTAACCCTACCATGGCTGTTAAACTTCTACTTTAACAAGAAGCCTGTGATTTGGACTCTCATAATTTCACATACTTTCTTCCGTAAAGAAATTGAATGGCTTTATTTTGCATTTATCCCAAAAGATCAATATATATCCCTAAAAAATACTTTAACCCTAAGCATTATGATGATGACTGGCATCATTTAGCTATCAGACCAAATATCTGACACTAGCAGGTCCTTGCTGCTAAAAACTGGAGGTCCTGTTCTCTCTTCCATCTCTCCCATTCCTTCCTTGCCTCAACAAGAAGAAACATGGTGCTTTGCTTACACAAAGCTGCAACTGCACTTTCTGTGTTCTGCAGTTACATTCTTTTACCCCTCCCATGTTTAAAAATCACAAGATTGTCTCTAAAACCATAACATTTTCCTCAAGAGAAAGTCAAGACTAGGGACTTTGATGGTGGCCTTTTTGAGACTTTTTTGGCAATTACATGAGCTAGGAATAGGCTCTTGGCTTCCAATGAAATGAGGTTTTCCCCAAATCGCCAGACTCCAAGAGATGAGATTTTCTCAGAAAAGAAAAAGAGAACAAAAAGACACAAAATATTTCAAAACTTCTTTTCAGGAGTGAGCAGTTGTGTTTATTGCTTTCTTTCTTTGTTGTCTCCGATCTGCTTTGAAGCCTGAATGTTTGAAGTGCTTAAACACATGCTTATCTTGGAACATATGGTACCACTGATTTCTATGGGAATGTCGATGCTCTTGCAGAGTTACGCACATGCTTCGAAATGCTTTGTTGGAACAAGGATCAAGGGAAAACCTTGAGTATAAATTTTGCTGTCTGAAAAAGACTACAGAGCCATCCACGTCACACCACCCACATGTCCTCTGAAACTGAGACTTTTATAAGCATTTTCCACTTTCTATACGCTTTTTCCTCTGCCATATTTCAAAAATCAAATTCCCTTTGCTTTTGTCCCATCATTGCTTCTTAAAATTTATTTACTTTTATTATTTTTATTCTTGACAGGGCTAGACTTCAGGAGTGTTTGCAGACTGAGTTCTGGTTTCAGAAACATCCTTCCCAGCTTTTCATTCTAAGGATGTTGATGGAAAAAACAAGAACAAAAATCCTGGAAATAACGGACCTAATGGACCCCTCTGAGCTGACTGCAGAAAGGTTTGAAATTGGTCCAATCCCTGGTGACAATCATGTTTCCACCAGGCAGTGAAGCTGCTAAATCAAGATTACTGGACACAGCCACTCTGATGTCTTTGGAGTTCAAGATCTCAGGAGCTTGCTCATTTTTCCGCCCTACTTGTGGACAGATTAACTATGGGTGTCTGATGAATGGGAAAAGCAGGGATTTGACACTGAGCCAAAGACTCTCATTTCAAAAATATTGTCCTTCCCTTATACAACAGTTTGTTTGGCCTGCATATTTTTTTTCTCCTTTAACTGCAAGCAACTGAAAGGTCTTTTGGTAAACAATATGCTGTTGATTATAAATTTAACAGCGCTATATACTGCTTGGCAAAAGGACTGCTTTCTTCCACTCTGCACAATAAAAAGGATCAAACTGCTGTTTCAGATGCAGTCTGCATATGCCTGGTGAACTCCATTCTTTGTGACAATGAGCTTCCATCTCTTTCCATGCTATGGCCTACATCTTACCACTGCTGCTCCACATTGGGCAAAAGGGAAGAGAAACAGAGGTTTTCACACTTCAGTGCATGTTCTTTGGATAATGGACTCTGATTTAGCATATTCTAGTGAGGTAAGGAGACACAAAGTGCGGTCTCAGGAATTTAGGAAGATATGCAATAAGAATGAAAATGAGTAAATTTTCTAGGGCCCACGGGAAATTCAACATATACAGGTACCCATAAAAGTTGGAAGCTAACCTCTACATGTTAAGAGAAACATTCTGCAGCCACAAAGCTGGAGAAGGAAATGAGGTATAAGTGATGAGCAGATTAAAATCTCCATTGGCTGTCTGCACCTGATTGTTTCTCAGAGATATATCAGAGATTTGGGGCATAGTTAGGCTTTTGCCCATTCACTGATGTAGCAGTAGGGAATGCTGATGAAAGAAGAGTTGTGCTTCTCATATCAACCAAAAGAAACTTGATGGAACTGAAGATGTGCAGAAATGAGAGCTGGTCTTCTCCCTCTTCAGTCACAAGGCTGGATGGTTGCACCAATTTTCATAAATTGATTGTGCCAAGGACTGTTCCCAAGCACTCAACTCCACGTAAATACGAGTAAACTGTTAGAACAATCTCTGGCACAGCTTTAGTCTTGGTCAACTATCACCTTCCCAAGCCATTCCAGGATGCTCTTTAGGAATTTGAATGTTCCAGGGGCTGAACCCAAAAGGTAGTTGGGATTGGCCTGTCCTCTTCTAGAAGTAGAGGAGTTTAATAGCACAAGTTTCTTTCCATGCCATGTCCTCAGAGCCAGGAACCTTGGTTCTATTGTCAAGGCAGAATTCCTGCCTCCAGTGGATTGTGTACAGCAAATAATATAGTAACCATAACTGAGTTAAAGGGTGGGGTTTTGTGCCTCTTCTCTAAGTATGATTACAGTGGGCTGCTGAACTTGATGAGAACAGATACCCAGGCAGGTGTGACTGTGTGATGCACACACACTAGAACAGGCCACTGTGCTGAAGAAAGCATCTCTGTCCCTGTCGGCCTCAGACCAACACAATTATGCCAAGTATTTCTGTTCACTGCAGGTCATAAAGCTAAACAAGGCCTGAAAAGCTCAATAAACTAGATTAAAAAATCCTTTGAGATAAAAGCATCATGGGAGACCAAAAGGAAGGAATGTTGCTCTTGTGAGGAATCATTAAAAAGAATGGGACTATTCAGGATGGGTTGAAGGGAGATGACAGCAGGCTATAAAATTATGTGGGGTAAAAAGCAAAAAGCAACCGTTACCAGTTTCCTTCAATTTGAAAACTAGAGAGGATCATATTAAATCAGCATGTGGCTCATCCAGTACTTGAACAAACTTTGAAGCTCCTTGCCACAAGAATCCATGGATGCCTATAGCCACCATGATTCAAAAATGATGTAGCTTTACCTACAGCTCTTGAATAAAGATATTGCCTCTGGCCACGACTTACTGGGAGCTGAGACATTATTCTGGAAAAGGGCCCTGCATGCCTGCCCTGTTGTTACATTCCTCCCTAAAAGACACAGCTGATGTCCTAGGCCAGGTGGGTCTTTTGGTTGTTTCAGTGTGGCAGTTTCTGTGGTCAGGTATGGATTTGGGGAGGGAGAGTTATTCCAGTAGCTGATAAGTGAAATGCCAGTTACTGGCTCTGTCTCCTACTTCCTTCCACCCCACCAAGCATGAATCTCTCACCAAGCCATCTTTCGTGCTCCCTGGTCCTGCCTTCCCAGCTCAGTTTCCGTACTCCAGAAGTAGTTGATCAGTGTCATGTTTGGCAGCTACCTGACTGGATCCTGGGGAAGAAGGGAGCCCTTGGAATTGCACCTGCTTATGATAAATCATCCAGCAGGCTCCTTGCTCAGAGGAGCCCCTCACCATCACAGCTCAGCATCTCACTCCCCTGAGCCCATCATTGCTCCTGCACACGCCACGTTAGCACTGCGACAGCCTTTCCATTAGATGCCCAATACACCAGATATATGGCTGCTGCTTTATAGCAGGTAGGAAGCCTGGCATGATGCTACCCTGATCTAGACATAAAGGGCGATGGAACAAAACTGAAGCTCTCAATGTGGCCAAAGTCCTCTGATCTTCTGCCTTGAGGTCTCTTCCTGGAGAACCTGCTCAGTTCCCTTCACTTGAGGTCCTCAGTTTCACCATCTGCAAAAGGAATAGAGTGTATCTTACCTTCCTGCAAAGCACAGGAGACCTCAGCAGGGTCTGGGGTCTCTGGACAGCTGAATTTGGACCCTCCATATTTGCTGTTGTCTCAGTTTGGATGAGGTTCATCTTGGCAGCCTGAAGGGGAAAGGCTCCCTACCCCATTAGCTCTCCATTGAACCATCCAGCCTTACACGCAAGGCTATTTTATTTGGAAAACATGACCACTTGTGGCAAACAATATTTACAATTTAACTTTTTGTTGTTGTTGTTCTGGCTGATGTGAAACTCCTTGGCTTTACAATGAAGGTTTAATAAACTCTATTAAAGGGTAAATATAGCATCCACCTTTTGGAATTTCTTCCTTTTCTTTTTTAATTGATTATTTCTTAGAGGTAAAACTTCTAATGCAATGGCAAAATATCAGCAGTAATTAGATTAAAAATGGGGGATTGGGGGGGAGAGGGGGAAGCTGTTGATTTATTTTGGAGAGCTATAAACCAGAAATGAAACAAAAGTTGCTTTATATTTGTAGACAAGTGTGCGTGTGTTTATATATTTCTCTCATACTTGCCAGTTTTGCTCTTTTTTTCTTCTTTCAAAGCACTACAAGCAACAACACTGTGGAAGATAGAACCCTTTCTGTTTTTTTCTTGTTTTCTTTCCAATAATGAATAAGCTCGAAGGGCATTATTTTAACTAGGCTCTTGTAATCCTTTAACAGGGCTTGTTGAAAATAAGACCCAGCACTGCCAGACACCACACAGCAAAAAGCTGCTTAATGCCAAACTGCTTGGCACTGGGGAAGCTGACAACTGGCTGATTTTTCTTCCCGTTCAGTGTTTGAGTGTGCTCCTTCCTGGGTCCCAAAGAGAAATGGAGTTTAGGCACTGTCTTTTACTGAGCTTTACTCTCACACAGGTGCCTGGGAGTGAGCTGCAGCATCTCACTACTTCAGCCAACCTCCTTCCTTATTCTGGTTCCTCACCCTGACCCATCTTCCCATCCTCCTTAAGGAGCCTCATGCTCTTCACTACTTCCAACCAGCCTCAATTGACCCCATTGCAGAGTTTGTCTTTAACAAGGACGCTGCACCTCATGCCTCCTACTGCCCAGGTCCTGCTCGCCCACCCATCAGACTTCATCCAGAAGGACCAGTGCTGCCCAGACCTTGCTTCTTACCCTCTTCCATTCAAGCCCCCTGCCTACTCCTCTTCTTATTTCTTCTATAAATGTAAATACAACCCAACAAGTGCATTGCATTAGGAGAATTTCATTGGCAGGTATACGTAGAAGAAGAGGAAAACATTGCTCTTGAAACAGAGCGCCCTTTAGCTCATTTCTACCAGGCCAATATCAGAGCACAACAATTACTTACCAGGTGATGAGAATCTTTCCCTGAGAACAGCCCATTTGATCTCAAGCACTGAGATTTCTTGAGCAGACTGAAGTCATAGACAACCCAGCAAGCCAGGAACATGAGGAAATGGGACCAGCTGGGCTTTAGGACCCCCTTCCCACCTGGTATCACTGTGAGCAGCCCTAAGATGCAGCATTATTAAGCAGCCCTTTGCATTTTCCTGTCTCTGTTAAAGGTGTGGAGTGAGCACAGAGCAAAATACCTACACCTGGATTCCCAGAGATGTCTGTGCCCTGGAGAAGAGCCCAATGAAGGTTGTGTCTCCTTTCTATGTTGCACAGCTGCTGCCCATCACTGGTAATGCTGGCTGGGTGACAGCTTGGCATCTGAAAAATGGAGGGACATCAGAGCTCAAGGGGAAAGCACTTGCCTGTGGCATGGAAAGGTAAATCTGGTGAGCAAATAATTGCCAGGGTGAGAACATGGCTCTTCACCGCAGCCTTGCTTGTATGCAAACGGAAGGTAGCCCTGGCACAGAGATACTGCTGGCTTTTCATCATCAGTCATTACAGCCCAGAGGAGAGACAGTGATGTGGAAGTGCCCCTTGGGCTGGGGAGGGAAAAGGGAAATTGGAGTAAAGCACTCAGAAAAGCACACAGACTGTCAGCTTATCCGATGACCCTGAAAAGCTAGATAAATGTCACTCCTCTGTGGGTCTCAGGCTTTCTACTGCTTGCACTTTTGTGGGGCATAGTGTTTCTCTCTGTAGCTGCTCTCAGCTCAGATGTGCCACACCGATGAAATACGTGTCATGACAAAAGGTGCAAGGTGGGCTAAGGGGGCTGTCCACCCTGCTCCACCCAGGGGACACCCTACTGCATCCACTCAGGATTTTCAATCCCAGCCTGCGTATTTGATCTGTGCCAGGACAGGGGCTCAGATTCCCAGGGTTTGGCCCCAGTCACATCTTGAGAAGCAGAATGCATCCTTTGGCTCCATCAGGACGAACACCTTCCTTCTGGTAAGCTAGGCTCATGCACAGGTTAGCCAGCACATTTCAAACTAGAATCCTACAAGGACCAATGAGATTTCAGTAAGGAAATTCAGACCAGAAAGAAGGAAAGAAGGAAAGAAAGAGCAAAAGAAAGAAACCTATAATAGTTTTCATAATAGTGGAAGTGGCGTGTAGGAAGAATGGAAGGGAGGAAGAAAGAACAAATCGTATGAAGTTTCATTGTCCTTTCTTCAGCAGCTTTGGAGTTTTTCAAGTAGAAGTTTTATCTGGGTAAAAAAATGTTCTTACAAAAAAAAAAAAAAAAAAAAAAAAAGGAAAAATAATCAAATGGTGACCACCTTAGTTGTGATTTTCTGGAAATTTGTAGAAAAGACCAAATTAAACGAACAGAAATAGTAATAATAATAACGGGCTAAAAGTATCCACACAATGTACTTGCACTTTATTGGCTAAGTTATTTTTCCAGTTGGAGTGACCTCTTCAGTGTGGACTTCCCCCTTCAAACAGCTCTGATATGACTGATCTGCTTCCTATGACCATGAGCTTTCATCACATCCAAATTTTGAACTGGAGAAAAGTCAAAACCTGCTCTGGCCTTGTGCTGCCATAATTGTGGCCCTGGTCCTGCCTCAGCTGGGGACCTGAGACCTCCTTTGGGACCTCTGAAACCAAAGGAAAAGCATCCCTGAGAGCCAGATGGAGGCCTCGATCAATCACATCACGCAGGTAAAATGGACTGTTGAAAAAAAGCTTTTACGAGGCAGAGATAAGCTCCTCTCTTGCTTCCTTTTTGCAGAGTGCTTACATTTTCCATGCACAGCCCAGTGGGAAAAATGACAAGCTGGAGGAGCTACCTGCATGCACCTAGGAAAAACAAACAGAGCCTGGAGATAAGAGAAAGTGGGAGACAGGAGAGATAAGAAAAATAACTGAGCACTCCTCCCTCCTCTTTTCTCCCTCTCCATTTCCTCCCGGAAGCAGCAGGGTTCACAGTGCTCTGCTCTCCAGCCTGAACTTCAGGTGTTGGTGGTAGGCACGAGATGTCCAACAAAGCTCTGTTAAAGTGAGGTTTGCCATGTCTTCTAAACACTTCAGCTCTATGAGCCTGAATACGTGCTCTTATCCAGTGCTGAAGCTGAGGACTCCCAGGTCTGTAGGCTTCTTGGACAGGAGATATTACGGGAATTTTGAGCATCAGGAAAAGATTTGTGTCTGCCCCAGATGAGAAACAACAAACCAAAAAAGAAAAAAAAAAATAGTTGGTTATCAGCTTTGGCCCCACTGCTGAGCTGAAGGACAAGGATGCAGAGGGGTGAGTGGATACACCTAGAAAGAGATGAGCATAGGCTACAAGAGGTTGCAAAGCTCCTACTAGTCACAGTTTGCACAGCTGGGCTTGACAGCCTGAAGGTCTGTCCCCAGCAGCAGTACGCAGCATCCATACTGCTTTGACAACTTGAAATGTCATCCTGTGCCATTTCCTGTCTGAGGCCAGCTCTGTCCCTGAGTAGCTCCCTCACCCCTCTGGCCTGGTGAGATCAGTCTCTAGGGCAGATGTGGACCACGAGGTGGATGCTGCTGACTGATGTGGCACTGAAGCCCTATCTCATACCTCTGTGCAAGGCTGACCATTCCTCTCACTCTATCCTGGCCCTCAGTAGTGGGTAAGAATTGGCAGGGAGATGACCCAGCCACTTCTACACCTCCAGAAATATTCCATCTGGTTGACTACAGGCCGGAGTGATGATGAGTTGGCTTGGCTCTTCCATCATCCAGATCTGCTCGCCCGCCCCTGTTTGAAAACCATGACCTTTGGGACCAGAAAGTGCAATGACAGCGAAATTGGCAAGTCCGGCTGTCTACAGAAGGGAGTGAACTTGGCATCCTTGCACGTCTGGAAATGGAGCTGTTTGTACAGGGGGAGGGGAAGGGAGAGCTGCCATCCATAAGGTCTAAAATCGATCACTCACATTAACGTAGCGTGCTATGGAATAATGAGGGTCCTGTTAACAAAGGTGACATAAATAAAACCACGTTAGCTGCTTCACTTCAGAACAAAGTGTTTTCCTCTAGGACAGAGCTTATAGTCACAGGAATTACTAAAAAGCATTTTCACCTCTGTGAAACTGTGATTTACTCGGGTTACTAAACATATGCTGGTAAAAATCTGTCAGAATTAGACAAGAATAAAAGGGAAGATGGTTTTATGATCAAAGTGCTGGGGTGAGAATATGGAGATTAGGAAATGTTGCTCTACTGCAGACTTTTTTGCTGGGTATCAGCCTTATATCACTTATTATTTATACTGCCTCTTTCCAGATCATGCAGATCCACATACACAATGATAAAAACATTCTCTTCTCCCCATCTATAAAACAGACTTACTAGCTCTACCTTCTTTATGTAGAGTGTTTTTTCTGTAGGGTAAGGAATACCTTCACAAGCCGCATATCCCAATTCTGTTGTGTGCTGGCTGAGATCGTTTTGATTCTGGTGATTTTGTTCTAGTTTTCAGAAGATTAAAATAAAAAATATTTCAGTGAAACAAAACATTTGCATTGACCTGAGTTGCTTCATATAGCTGGTGGTGCAGCCATAGCTGCAGAAGGTTTGGAAGAGATCTAAGGGCCACAGAAGAGCTGGTTGGCCAACATGGTGTAGATTGGCTCAGTTGTTTGAGCACAAGCATCTGGTGCCCACCTGAGAGGCTCTCCCACCACCTCTAGAGAGGAGTACAACCTTTCTATGTGTGGATGCCTCAGATCCCCCTCAATGCTGTATCTGGACACCCTGAACTTCTGTCTTTAGACATCAAACTACACCTTGGACTCCATGCTCCGTATCAGGGCTCAGTGCAGTTACCAACACCACATCTCAGGCTCTTGTGATGCTCTGGGATATCTGGGAGGTTAACACAAGGCAGAGATAACTTGGGAGAGTGCTGTGATCTCCTGGAACAGCAGCTCTACAGGGCTTCTGTAGTGCCCCAAAGCCTGATGCATACGCAGATGAACTGAGCCTGGGCGTGCAACCCTAACGGGGCAGAAGAGGGATTAACAGCATGAAACCTCTTATAGTTGGGTGGCTGAAATATTTGCTTTGGCTGTAGAGAACTCCTTTGATTAATATAAAATCCTGTTATTTAGCTACCAAGGAACATCTTATCTGCTGAGCGTGGGCTCTCCCTTATAAAAACTATTACACTTTGTGTCATGTTTAAATATCCACTGGGATGGAGAAAGAAAGTTCAACTCAGTCAAGAGATGAAGAATTCAAGCATGTCCTGGGGTAGATCCTCTGCGACATGAACCTCTGCCTCTGGTAGTCCCTCTCCCCTGCCCTGACGGATTGACAAACTGAAATCCTCAGTGCTGCTGTGTCTTAGCCGAGTGACCTGGTGATTTGGGGTGTAGATAAGGTAATTTGGGGGTTGTTTTTGCAAATACCGTGCAAGTTTCTTCCTGTCTCCAGCCTCTTAGTCAAAACATTTCACTTTGCAAATGCTCAAATATTATTTTTTCAACACTTGCTCTTTTTTCTTCTTTCATTTGTTATTTTTTTCCATTTCACACCAAAAAGATCTGTTGGTTTTGACCCAAGCTGATGTCATGATGTGTTCTGAGCTGTACAAAAATTGCAATCTGGGAAAGGAAGGGGTCAGGAGGAGGGCAAGTGAAGCACTCTAAGAAAGCAAGCCCAAGACAACTTCAGGACACGTAGTGTTGCTCAGGGCCTACGGGAAATATATTACCCCCAGAGAGTAATGTGGCATGCATTATTTGAGGCCACAGTAAGACACCACTGCAGTTACCAAACTAGAGCAAAACTGATACCTCTCACACCATATAATTTGCTTAGAAAGCATTATAAACCATGGAAGAGAATTGAAGTGATGTAACATTTGACCATTGGCTTTCATGGTTTGCTTCTCAGCGGGACCAAACCTAATCATTCAAGGGGCTTTTGTTTGGACCAGCAACTTTGTTTGGTACCCACTAAGCACTGAGAGAGCTCCTGTTTGAGCAGTGTGCTGGTTCCACCTGATCCAGGCAATCTTCTCAGTCGTGTCTGTCCCTCATTTCCCTCTTCTGCCTTCCACCTCTGCCCCTGCCACGGAGACATAAACCCAGCTTTGCAGCATCCAGCATGGTACACAATCAGAGCAGGGTGTTAATAGCAAACAGGCACCGTGGAATTAATGCTTCCCCTTGCAGATGTATCCCTGCAAAGTTGGCACGGCCACTGCAGTCTGAAGGAGAGCTGACTAGTGAAGAAGCACATTTTTTTCTCTGCTAATAAGACCCCAAGCCACAATTGAGCAATGGAGCAATTAAGTTCTTTAAGATGAAATTCTGACTCATGCAAAGGACTCTTAAAAAATCAGTTTTTTTTTTTTTTTTTCTTCCTGAGCTCTGCCAAAAATCCCGTGGTGACCTTCTTTATTCTTTCCTGAACATAGTTAAGTGGAATGACAGCTCAAGGTCAAGAACAGAAAACAAAGTGATTTAAAGCGATGTAGAATAAAGTGGTAAGTTTCAAAAGACCACAGATGAATGAAATGGAAGGGAATTTCCTTGTTAAGTACGAAACCACGGCCAATCTCTGCTATCAGTGGAGCAGATAAGGGTCACCAAAAGAAAAAAAAAAAAAATCCAAATATTTAATCTTTTCCTTAGTAACATTAACAGATAGGGAGATAGGGAGCTGTATCAAAATTCTGCCTTTAACCAGTGCTAAATGTTAGTGACATACTGGATTTGGTCCTGAATCTCAACTTTTAGAATGTTTTCGAACTGCAGTGCACAGCCTGATGGACTTGGGACTGACCAGCTTGGGTCAGAATAGCCATCTGCCTAGACCGGAGTCCCCTGGAGTGGTTGGGACTAGAACACTGTAGAAGAAAAGGCAAAATGAGCATGTGGGGAACTAATTAAAGACTGTCAATCACAAAGATTTTTATTGTGTCAGTCAATTAGCTGAAGATTTACAAGGGATAAATAGAGCTCCCAGTCCTTTCCCTTTTTTATAGTGTTTCCATAAAATTTGGGTGCTCCATCAAACTCTGTGGCAAACAACTGCACAAGCCAGGAACATACTTCAGGAACTTGAGATGCTCATGCAGGGAAGTGGTCATGGCATCAAGGGATGTGGGCACTTCTACACCAGAGTTCAAGAAGCGTTTGGATAACACTCTCAGACATAGGGTTTGATTTTGGGGTGCTCCTGTGTGGTGCCTTCCAACTTGGTGTATTCTGTGATTCTGTGATTCTGTGACTTCCTCCGTCTGCTACCATAGAGAGGAAGCCAGTATGATTGTAGCCAGTGCTACAGGGTGTTTGCAAAGGGATCACCTAGAAAAAGACAAACCTATCACAGCCACAACTCACTAGTGATCAAACCAAAGAGACTGCAAAGCAACACACAGCAAAGCTATTTACTGATATGTCAGTGCAGTTGAACAGCCCATGTGTCATTTTCCCCAACGGCATCTCCTGGATATCCTATTTCTTGGAAAAAACTACAGTCACTGCAGCCTGACGCAAAGTTTGCCAAAGAGATCCAGAATTAATTCATTAAAATTAGGCTTCAGCTAGCCAAGGAATTGCATATATATCCTTATATCCCATCTTGATTTCAGATCTTGTTGGGGCAAGTGAATGATGGTGCTAGACGAAAGCTGGTCAAAATGGGGAGGAGAGTCTTCATGAGTTAATTATAGAGCCACAATGAGAAATTTGGAGAAAATCATGATAAAAGAAGACTAAAATTATGTGTAGTCCAGCCACAAAACAGTGTCACTAAGAAATTGTTACTGCCTTGAACAAACCAGCACAATGAGAGGAGATGGTCCAATCTGCTACCATGAAAACTATTGTAACTGTGGCTTGTAGATGATGGCTGTGAGCACAAAGTCACATCTGGGTCTGTGGTTTGGCACAGGTTGTCTGAGACTTCAGAAAATGCAACAAAACTTGGAAAAGATGTAACAGGTAGTTAAACGGCTCCTGTATAGCAAGGCTGGCCACCTCTCATATAGAAAGTGCTTCTGGAGTTTAGCCTTTGTTATTGGGAGTTTAGGGCTGTGTGTGAACAGAAACAGATCTCATCTTTAAAGAGTAATGGGTTTGGCAGGTAAAGTGTCTATCATCATGAAATGAATACATCCTTTCTAGCTGGGAGCAGTGATATGCTTGGAATGAGCCACTAATGGATGGCCAGCTGACAGAAGCCATAAGGCAACCCGATGCAACAAGAAGAGCTTTCAGCTGCAGAAGAACCTACCTGAGATCACACTTGCTAGGTAGGGCAAACCAGGTCATGTTTGGTTACATTAAATTCATTCATTATTTTCTCTTGGAAGGATCAGGCAAGGATTAAGCTCTGGAAGCTGCTGCCTGATTTTGAAAAGGATAAAGTACCAGGCAAAAAGCGTCAATGCTCTGCATCAGGGTTTGATAAGGTGCTGCCAAACAGGAGCTTGAGCACACGTCTTCTCCCAGAGCCCACAAGGCAGAAAGCAGCCAGGAACAAAATGAAACTAGGGCAGCCACAGGCTGACAGAAAGGTGTTCCAAGGAGGAAGGGCTCTTTTCCTGGCAATACTCAAACATCACAGCATAATACCCCCCAGATTAATAATATTATGTAGTGTTTGATGATCTAGACAATTCTCATATGGGACAGAAAGAAGAAATTTAGATAGATGATCAAAATCCTGAGGACACCATCCAGCAGAATGAAATCTGTAACAGAGTGGAAATGAGGTCTACCCCAGTGGAGGTGGTCTAAAAAGGGATGGGAAGACAGGTCTGGAGCTCAGCCCACTTGAAATCATGTAGTGCTGACAGAATATGCATCCCTGCCCTCTGGGACCACAAAAAAAGATATGGATGATAAATAAGAATGATGACAAACAAGCTTATATACAAGATTTCTGAGCTGGAATAGGACCAATGTATGGAAAGGTTTCTATTAAACGTGTATAGGATGGGATTGGACTACATGAAGGAAACCGTTCTGGCATGGGATCCTAAGGAATGATATGATGTATATTTCAGCACCTTTTAGAAGTGGATCCAAAGTTTAGTGGTGTTGATGGGATTGTCTCTTTAGAACACCCTATCAGACTTTTCTTCAACACAACTTAATCTGCAGGAAGTTCTTAGTTGCTGGTTGTCCGTGCAGGGAAGCTGCTGTTAAGAGCGAGGGTTCCAGTGGGTGAGACTTAAAAAGTGTATCAGAATTATATGGGACCAATAAAATTCTTACTTGCAGCAAATGGCTACTTTGCAGCTTTTAACATCTTCCGCAGCCTATCCAAGGTTCTCTCACTTTCCTAGTGTTTATTTTTTCAACCACTATTTTGAGGCTGCCAGAGAGGAAGAAAAAATTAAGTAAAGATGGAGAAATAGAAAAGAATATTAATAGAATGAAAACTACTAAAAATATTAGCAGGTGTTTACAATCAATCAGTGCCTAAACCTCCCAAGTTGCTTCTGCAAGATGCTTAACTTTCTTTTTTGGGCAGTTTTGTGGGGTGCAGATCTTCGTTTCAGAGTGGTGGAGTTACATGACTGGAATGGTTTTGGCTTAGAAGGGGTTTTTTTTTTTTTTTTTTTTTTTTGAAACAATTCCTTTTTGTAGGATTGGACATTTTTACTGTCTGCAAGCAGTGCATTTGTCTATGTCCTGTGTTCAGTTAGAAGACTTACTTTTGTTGAGCAATAAAAGCCTGTTTTCCTATGGCAAAACCCCTCTGATTTCAAGAGGAACGGTAATCTGCAATTACCAACCTGCTTCCAAGAAACTAAAGTCAGTTCTTCATCAACCAGAAGAGTACATGGGATTTCAGAACTGCATATGGATTTAGGAGGTAGTCACAGAACTCTTGCAAATCTAGCTGCACCAGTTTTAAAAGCTATTTCATCTAGCTGTGAATTATATACCTGTCCAGTGAAGGTTATTGTTGCAAACTACCATGCCTGACAGCTAGAAGTCAACTAACTTTGCATTGAAGCAGATTTAAGCATGCTCAGCTGGTCTGTTTCCTACCTGGCAGGTTGTCAAACCATTTTGGCTACATTTACATGAGCATGTCCTTCATGCGTCAATGCATCATAATGCCTAAGGTTTGGACATCTTGGCTCGAGGTAGGACGCAGAGCCCTCATTTAGGCACCCATAATCTTTAGGAAGTGCCTGGGCAGAGCAGTTCTGGATTGGATCCTCAAACAACACTCTGGGTACAGAGAGGCAGGAGCTGTTTGGAAATTCCAACATTTTGACTTTTTTTTTTTTTTCCTAATCTGAGAAAGGAAATACAAAACATCTACTGAAAATTGCAGAAAAACACTCTGAGAAAAGCTTTAACTCCTGAATGTCAAACTGATAAAAAAGCAAAATTTTTTGAACAACAGAAAAGTAATATTTTTGGTTTGTTGAAACCAAAATCTATTGCTTCAAAACACCTAATCTAATAAAACTTTTCCTTTCCAAGTAAGATTTTGACTGAAAATATCATCAGTTCACAGTTTTAAGTCAGAAAAAAAAAAAGAAAAAAAAAAAAAAACAATTCAAAAACTCATATTCCTTTCAATTTTCTGCAACAGAGAATACATTTAAGAGAAACACCAAAGCTGCCCTTTCCTAAAGTGCATTGCTATTTTGAAGAAAATGTATTTTGTATCAGGAGCCTTTTTACTTAGATAAACATCAGCCCATCCTGCTGACTGACAACAGGTTATTCTGAACCTGTTGCTTACAACTTTTTACACCAGATCTGGTGCAGTTATGGCAATTTCTCATTGCCTAAAGAGTTGTATGTAGTTCATAGCTAAATATAGGGGCCAAGAATAAACAAGAAGCTGTGTTTTTTTCTGAATCTTTCTCCTTGTTATTCTTCGTTGTAAGCCATATGCAGCTCAAGACTATCATTGCTGCAACGTTGCTATACGTACAGTCGAACAGTATTGTTATTTGCATCGCTGCTGCAATTTAAAGCAGTAAGAGGGAGAGCAGCAATTGTGGCAAGACCTGAGGTATACCAGGAGTGTCTGCAGGCCTGGGAATTGCATTTGGCCAGAGGGCAATGAGAGACCAAAACACTCTGCAAGTATCCTACTTGTCCATCTCTGAGACAACCACAGGGCCAAGTGATAAATGAGGAGAGCAGCCACCCCAAATTGCCTGCTATTCTGGGGTCTGGAGTGGTACGAGACAAAGAGAGGAAGAGAAGGGAGAAGAGGGGTTGGGTAGAAATTCACCTTTTTTTCCATCAGTTCTTCAAAGCATGAAAAACTATTGGTGAGATTTGGTGTCCTCAATTGCTTTACACCACGTCTTTATCCCTTATGCTATCTTGGTCCTTCCAGTTTGCACTGGTAATAGTATACTAACACCTTACTAACATCTAAAACAAAGTAACTGCCTTTTTCTTTTCCATTTTATTTATGTATTTATTTATTTTAATACTTCATGCAAGGATGCCTTTCATATGGTGCTGCCTAGAATCACCACCCTACCACCCTCAGCATCAGCTATGCACCCGCTGACCCAACTATACCTTATTAGCACATCCTAAAATGCAGAGTTCCTCCTAAATGGACTGTGAACAAGTCTAAATTAAGGTTCTAATCTTGCAAATCCTCTGACAGTGGAGGATTCCAAGGCTTATGCTGGAGTCAGCACATGGCAGTGTGCTTGTGTGGATGGTGTGGGTCACAACAGGGACTCCGACCTGCATTCAGGAGAGATCAATCACACTCCGGCATTGCCCAGCCTCTCTTCATTGGCAGGGCCAGTGAACCCCACAGCATGTTGAGAGATTTGCCCCTTGTGTAGAAATGACACAAGGGAGCCCCAGATTTCCCTTACCCTGCTTGTTTTGAAGGCTTTATTGCTAAACCAAAGGACGATTCAGTGTCCCAAATGTAGCATTAGTCCCAAAATTAATGTCTCCTCAGGGGACACTCCAGTTCAGGTCCTGGCACAGGAGAGTTGACCTGCCCTCTGGAACAACCAGTTTTTCACTGTGGCTTATACAGTCCTTAATTCAGTAGACACATGTATCTTTTCCTCTTGATTAGCCCCTACACCTCCTCTCCAAAGCCTTTCCACTCCTCCCAGTGTGGATAAGCACTTCTGAGGGTAAGTCAAGCTTGCAAAATGCAACCCAAAGGGAGAGGAAGCAGACTGGGGCTGGGAGCCACATTATTGAAACCCATGGAGGAACAGTCCTATGGCCCCACCCAATGCCAGCCATTCTCCTATATCCTTAGGGCTGCATGTTTTTCCACATGCTGTTCAATTTATTATTTGCCAGTTCCAAGTATAGCAAATTCACAGAGTGAGAAAAATCTCATTTTGAGTTGGTTTTGGCTCCTCTCTTGCAGTTGGAGTCATTTGGAACAAAGTCTTTGTGCTTTATTGCAGCAAATGCCCACAGGTTATTATTTCAGAGAGCCATTAGGGAAAGAAGTCCAAGTAGAGGGGGGCACTAGGCTGAAGGGGGGGCAGGAGAAAAAGCACAAAGCTTCTGAAATCCATCATTTTTCACCTTGTCATAAAAGCAAATGGCGGAGACAACCTGAGCTAATAAACACCCATTGAGAATGGCGTGATTTTTTCCTCTCTCTTTGGGTGTGACTGCTGTTGTGTTTTGTTTTTTTTTCACCTCTTTTAAAATGCATGTAAATCATAGAAAAAAAATATATTTCTATTCACACTTATGAAATACCTTGGGCCAAATTACTTAAAAAAAATAAAAAAATAAAAATAAATAAATAAAAAAAAAAAAAGAACAAGAAGTTTGGTGAAAGTTGTGTGTAGGGGCAGGCTTGATAGACAGGTAGGTGTAGATATTTGTCCCTTCACACAAAGTGCTGCACAGGCACTGCTCAGCTTATTTATGGAGATGCCAACACAGAGGCAGACCAGAACCAATATAAAAATATTGGTTAAATCAATAGGACTCCGTTCTCTCAGTATGCACAACTGTTCCTCTGAGGACAATGTGTCTCCATCCAAATCAGCTCTCTTTGGCTGTTTTTCCCTATGTCAGTATAAAGGATCAAGACCATGCATGTCAATGAACTATTTCCTGATATTTCAGAAATGCTTTTATGCATAGTTTTATTAAATGTGTCTTTGTCAAAACACAAAGTTTAAGTTCTGTCAGTTATGCCTCAATTAAGCAGAAGGTGGGATTGATCTTCGAAGTCAGAAATGGTTACATGAGCCTCTATATAGTCAATGGTGAGAAATAATTACTCTGTCACAGCATAAGACCTAGAAGAATAGCCCAAAGTCACAGATCTAACTTTACATGTCCTTACGTGTCTTTACATATTTTACAATACCACCCTACTGAGTCATGTGCAGGTCATTCAGAAAGTATTTTCTGAAACTAAAGTATTAATTTTGTTGAAAACTGATTTCAATGAATTTTTGATTTTTTTTTCTTTTGAAATGATGAAAAAAATAAATCTCTTTTCCACTCAGCATTTCCTTTTCTCCTTTATTCTGGAAAGAAATAACACCAGAGAGTCAGCATCAAACTTCTGCCACTATAGTAAAAGAGTTATTTCTTGGAAAGAAAAAATGTTTTTAAAATTTCTACTAAAAAGATAACAAAATCAACAAAATAGAGGGGGAGGGAAGGATAAAAATATGAAAAGAATATTAATTTATCTCAGCAATTTTCATCAAAAATACCACTTTTGGCCTACTCAATTATACATTAATTTCAATCAAGAGAGGCCACCAGACAGAAAATCTGAGCAAACATGTCTCTAACCAATACTGTCCTGACGAACAGTGTTGTCAGTACATGTAAAACCACATATTTTCTTGAACTTGAGAAGTTTTTAGGAAAAAATGAAACCCATCTCCATACACAGACAGAAGAGCGTGTGTCTCCTTGCTCCAGCTTTACCCAGGTCATCAGTGGCCGTGATCTGCTCTAACTCTGTCCCATGGCAATACCGAGGGTGGGATTTGCATGATGAGTTGTGGACTTCACCTCATCCAGTAGCAACCATATAAACAAGGTCAGATGAATCATGCCCTGAAAGTTCCTATTCTTCCCCATCGGCTCTAAAGGGACCCCTGAGTGATGATTTCTGTAGTGTTGGCTGAGATGAATGGGAGACGAGGGGCTGAGGCGAATGCAACCAACAGCCATATGGTTGCCTGTAATGTACTGAGAACAGATGGATCAGCGAGCGATTTACAGATGTAATAATGCTATATGATCCCCACGCCATAATGAAGTAATATTATCCCCAGTTTGCAGATGAGGAAATTAAAGCACAGAGAAGTGTAGAGCCCAGTCCAATTTCTGTCGAAGCCAAATTATTTGTCTGTCATTACCCATGACGAAGAAAATCTGAGAATATAACACAGGCCTGTTGAGCCTTGTCCTGACACAGGGAATCCCAGCCATGATCTGTACTGTTATTTGTGGGATCCAGAGTTGACGTGGAAAGTCTCCTGTACGATGCCTGCTGCATCACAGTAAATCTCTTAGCACACCTTTCCAGCTCTGGTTTTGCTGCAGCTCTGAGGAGGGCTGCCAGTTCGCTCATGTCTTCCTGCCCGTGGGTCTGGCTTCATTCCTTGGGGAAAGCCCAGAAAGAAAAACAGTGAAAGGGTCAAGAGTGTTTCTGCCATTAAAGGTCACACTGATGGCTGTTCTGGGAGCCCTTTGGTTTTTATCTTTTCTTGATTTGCTTTGGTGGTGGAGCCAATGCTTCCCAGTTTCTGTGCCAGTTGGGTGCATTGCACTTGTCCCCAGGTAAGGTTCATCCTGTGGTTCAGTTTTTGGTGCCGTCTCAAGGGGCCTCTAGAAATGGTTATTTTGCTGCATCTGGCACTGCCACAACAATTCACTCAGCTGTTTCTGTTCTCCAGGAGCAAACAGGGAAGCAGCAGGACTGGGTCGGGTGAAGCAGTGGCTGCTCGCATCCGTCAACTTTCCCACGGGCTTCAGAAGCCGTTTTCTTGTGCTGGTCCACATAGCTGGAAACCTGAAGGAGGGGCTGTGGCATCAGCAAGCCCAATGCAAGCTGAACACGAAATGCTCCCACCTCCAGAAAGATCCATCCAGCCCACAGCTTGTTACCACAATGCTCCTGAGACAGAGGGTTGTTGAAGGTGAGATGAAGGCTGGGTGAATTGTCCTGGATGGGCCCAGACAGCTTACAGCATCCTGTTTCAGAGCTTGGAGACTCCTTCTGGGGAAAATCAGTGCCAGATGATTTATAAAAATGTGAAGCTGATGTGAACAGGTACCCAAAGCAGGGTTGTGATGCCAAGCTGCATTCCCAGTGAGCTCAGCACTGGGGAGCAGCATAGAGGACTTCCGCCCAGTAAAACACGGGCTGATACACGGAGGCCACCCTCCGACAGAGCAAGGCGATGCTTTCAACACCTTCTGCTCTGAGACTAAACCACCACAGCCCTGTGGCTCCAAAAAAATGAAATAATAGAAGTGAACTGGCCTGGATAGAAACGTTTGGGTGGGCTAACTGGGCACTGGCTCATTTGTAGTGTTGACTGGCTTCTGGAAGTGGGCAAGAGGTGACCAAGAGGAAGACCAAGCTCTGTCCCACAGGTCTCAACTTGTTCTGTGCTGATGCCATGCATGCAAAGACCCAGGTTATGAAACACGTAATTTGGGTCAGCATGGAATTGCTGGGGCACCTGGCGATGGGGGCAACTGGACACACTGTGTTAGCTCCGTGGCCTGACTTTGCTGACCACTGTGAGCTCTGTGCTGTCAAACAACCTCATTCCATCACTGCTTGAGCCAGCTGATACACATTTCCAGGCCACACGCCTGCAAGGTGGGGTATGGGTCGACGTTACGCCGAATCTGGTGTAAATTGCTGGCTTCTGTGGGCCGCGATGGTCCCCTTTCTCCTTTTCCAGCTGTGTGGTTTTGACACCCTCACAACACTTGTGCGGCCACATGGTAAATCAGAGTAATGGGCGGCTGGGGCAGAAAAATGAGGAGGCTCGCGTGGGATCAGTTCATCGATCCCATTCACCTCGGGGCAGTGCAGTGAGCTCCAGCACAAGGCAGAGGGAGGGAGCGCGTGGCTGGGGCTGCAGGGAGGAGGCAGCCTGCGTTCCCTCCACAGCCAGATGAGGTGTGAGCTGAAACCTCGGGTTTCACAATGGTTTCAATGGTCTAAGGCTACGGGGATGCTTCTTCCCTCCCTCTCAATGCTAGCAACTTCCCCATGCCAGCACTAACATTCAGGTGGCCGCAGGATGTGCAGGATCTTGATGGGGAGAGAAGATATTCTTTTTTCCCTTTTTTTTTTTTTCCCCCTTGCTGAGGTTGCAGCCAGGTCAGCTCCTCAGCTGGCTCCATCCCAGTGCCTGAGAGCTGCAGAAGGAAAAGAAGACCAACTATTTTATGGGCAGCACAGATTCAGTGCCTTGAACCCTCTCACCAAATGGTCCCCTGAGACACGGGCTTGCTGGGTGGCAGGTAAGCACATTTGGGAAGCAGAGCAGACTGGCACAGCGAACCAGCTGCTGAAGGACAGTCAGAGCATTTACATGGCTTCAGGTGGGCCAGAAGAGATGTTGAAAGGAGAAAAGGGAGGAAGCAGGTGGGTTTGCAGGTAGCACCTCTCAGCAGGGACTGCTTGGGATGGCAGCGGGCAATGCACAGGAGCACTGGACCACAGGCGCCAAAGGGGTACCAGCCTTTATCCAGCCCACCTCCTCCCGCACCTCCTGTCCCCTGCTGAACGGGATGCCAAACCGCCTGGGGAGTGGTGTCCCCTTGATTCAAGCTGAGCTAGGTTAGTTTAGAGTTTTCCTTTTTTTATTTATTCTATTTTATTTTTACTTTTTTTTGGCTATTCAGACAAAAATAATGATATTCTCATCTGCTTAGCTCCAACGTTATTATGGGCTTTTCAATGGATTCCATATTGCGCCCTCAGTTATAACATTAAACCAGCCAGCTCCAAACCACAATGATGATTGAAACATTCTGGCTCAGCTGCATGCTCCAGCTCACGTCAAGGCAAGTTACTTTAAATACATCAAAATTCATGGGATGCATAAAGAATGCAGGTCAAACACAGCCACAGAGATCTGTGGTTGATAGGAGTGGCATTTGGGGAATGCCACAGGGGGAGATGATATCCCTTCTTTCTTTGAGAATTTAAAATAAAATAGAAAGGGATGTGAGGAGACAGACCTTAGTACATATGACAGATCTGGAGTTAGTCCAGGTAACCTGGAAGAACCTGGGCAAATATAGATTTGGCTCCAAAGTCTGCCTGGTAAAGTACAATGAGGATACAACCTCCAAGATGATTTCTGAAGACCCCCAATGCCCAGCAGTGTCTGGAAGACAGGACCAAACAAGTCTACAGACCTGAAGGTGTCCGTGAACCACATGGACCTACAGACCTAGGAACTTTGAAATTACATAGTATGCAGGCTACAGTATGAGACCACAGGACACATTTTCTGAATCACTACTTTTTGTTTCAAATTCCCCCGTCTGAAAACTGTTACTGAAATATATCTACTTACCTTAAAAGAAAACCCCAAACAACCAGTGTTATGGAAGTGCTTCTTAAAATACTGTAAGAAATGTGGTGTTGTGTTTCATCACTGTTGAACATGTCAGCTCTGGGTGACAGAGTTCCTGAAACCTCTGACAAGAGCACTAAAACTCAAATGCCACCACATTTTAGGAAAATCATTCAAATTAGGGATTCTCATTTTTATTTTTACTTTTATGACATGTTGTGATGCCACAGCTGTACATTTTAATTTCAGGTCACATACCTGACTATCAAGATAAAACTAAATAAAATGATAGAGATAGTTGTGTACTAGTTACTCTACAGAAACTGAATTGGCTGTTTTTGTGTCCTGCTGAGCTCTCTGTCACTATTTCCATGACTTACTCTATTTTAATGTTTATTCTGATCAAGCTGAGTGTATACAGTCCTTTGTAGCTTTGCCGGATTCATTCAAGGCATCAGAAGTCATTTTTTGGCCAGTACAAACAATAGTAATGGTGAGCTTCAACCCATTTGATGTGGTTTTAATATTTCAGTAAATCCATAGATTTTTTATTTTTTTAACAAGAGCGAGAAATTTAAAAGTGAGTGCAAATGTATATTGCATTTACAATAATAGCTGGGAATTAGTCTGAGCATATTACATCAGCCTGAAATATTAATTTTTCAGAATTGTGGGCTCCCTTTTGACTTTGAGGCCAAGTCTTTGAAACGCCGCCTGCAGTGAACGTCGATCAGATCTAGCTCTCTTAGGAGACCTTTGCAACCTCTATAATTTTTGTTGTGAGTCTGAGCTCCTCTGCTTTAGTGCAAAAGCCTGATTCTGCACTGTTTAGATGCCTGGGGTCTCATTATCCCACCTGAGACCTAGGTTTAGGTAGGCTCTTTGCAGTTTGTAGGGAGAGAGTCGTGTCCAGAAGCCAACCCTTCCCGCTGCAGGACAGCCAGAATCCCCTCTGGAGATCCTAATCTCTATCCACTGACTACACAGGAACCCTAAAGTGACCACAGCCACCACAGAACTCCCTCAATTAAGTGTCTGCATTGAGGTGGGAGGACTCTAGGTCCATGGCCCAACCATTTGCAACACCAAGGATCTTTTCACTTTCTGCATAACCCAGCAGACAGCGACCCTTCGGCCAGGGGAAAGACAGAGCACTTTTACTAAGAGCAGGAATTAATGTCTCTGGGGATGGAGGTTTCAGAAAGCGATCCTGAAATGCCATCAGCCATTCCTTTTGCCTTTTGCACTTTGTCACCCCTGGCTCCCTGTTCTTTGCTCTTGGCCTCCCGTCTCCCCCATCCCGCCCAGCTGCAGCCCACGGTTATGAAGCCATGGAAGAGAGCTGCTGTGGAAATTATTTTCTCATGTACCTGGAGACCAGCATAATTTCATATTAGAAGCTAAAATTAAAATCCTATTATAATAAAAGTAACCGGACTCCCAGGGGGACAACATACCAAACATTAGCTGAAAACACCTTCCTGAGCATGCAAAGAAAATCATAAGGGAGAATGGCATCTGTTACTAACATCTGAGTGCAAATTCTTTCCACCTGCTATGGGCAGAAAGTCAAAACCCCTCAATTTGCTGCAGAGTGCTTGAGCTGCCCGTCCAGAGGACGCCGTAAACTTCATTAAGTGGCTTTTCCACCGCAGCCTGTGCGGATGCTGTTTCAGGCCCTGCCATCAGCCCGGGCTGAGGAGGCGCCTGGGGATGCTGCCCCAGCTGACCAGCCTGCATTTCCCGGCTAGCATGGAGGATGATGGAATGCTCTCATTTCCTGAGCAGAAACCACAGCAGTTTGTGTTTCTGTAGATACGTAGGAGCAGGCTAGAAAATCACTTACTGGGGCAACTGCAGTCATGAGAGGGAGGGAGCATGATGCAAAAGAGAACATAGCCTTTGGTTAGCACCTGCAAGCTAAGAATATAAATACAACAGTAAATCATAATATTGAGATCCTATTATTTCCCACGTCAACCATGGGCCTTAAAGCCAGTTCTGAAGGTCACTAAGAATAGCTAAATGTGATGTGCAGGGAAGCTGAGGTGTGCAATGATGGCCATGCATTGCCCAGCAAGGCTGCAAATAGACCCTAAATCTCTGAAGTCCTCCAGAAACATTTCCAAATGCAGAAATCAAGAAAGAAGGGCAAATCCGGGTCTCTCGGTCTTACGCACGGTGTGCTTATGCAGAGAACAGCTCTGCAGGACAAGTCCTTCAGCACCGCTGTGCTGGGTCGCCAGGTAATTTCTTTCGTGCACTCCGTCATTTTTTCCCTTCTCTCTTTCCTGCTATTTAATTCCAAACCCGGGGCAATCTCTTATGCAGACGTACGGCACCCAAAGGAGCCTGGCCTCAGGTGGGGAGCTCAGGTTTCCAGCTCTACTTCTCCTGGATGTGGGAGGTGGTGGGGAGGGAGCGTTCAGGAAGGACTCCTTGCCCTACTCACGTAACCAGATGTAAAACGCCAAAAAACGTAACCAGATGTAAAACGTAAAAACGCCACCAATGGTGCCTTCAGCTGTGGCCTTTGGGATCAGGCTGGGCTTAAAGAAGTGACTTAGCAGAATAAATACACAAATTAAAAGTCATCCCTTCTCAGTGATCTGGTAGCTCTTCTCAGAGCAATATTAGGTGGCTGGCATTAAGCAGACAAAGTGTCCCAGGATCCTTCTGAAAAAAGTTTTTGCATCCCTGCCCCAAATGTTGTTAGGATTCATCAACCCACCTACCATGGTGACTAAAGCAGTTGGGTGGAAGCAAGGAATTCATTTTGGGTTTGGCCACTAAACCCTCGCACACTGCTGCACAAGCTATTGTACCATCCTGTGCCTTTGTTTCCCCATCTACAATTTATGAAATTATATCTGAAAACCCCATGATGTTGCATTTGGGGAAAATGCTATATAAAAGCCAGGCATTGTTATTAAATCTGACCCTTAGTCAGCAAAACACTTAAACATGTGCTTAAGATTTAGGGTATGCTTAAAGTGCATTGGGACTCAAACGCCTGATTAAGTGTCATTGCTGAAGAGAGAGGGATTGCTGAGCAGTGGTAACATGCTCCCAGGTCACCCATTGCACTTAATTCTTTTAGGTTAACAAAGTACAAGCTGGAACACAGCCAGATTTCACTGCTGAGATGCTCTGCAGGGGGGACTGGGCACTGAAGTGCCCACACGCAACCTAGACCTGCAATCCCTGCTGTTCCCCTCAGGAGGAGGTTTTATCGCCGAAGCACAGGGCATGTACAACTCCTCCAGCTGCAAATGTCAGGGCTGGCCCCAAAGAGCAAGGAGCAAGCAAGCCTTGCTGGCAGAAAGTCTTCTAAGCTTTAAAGGAGCTACTTACTTGCTCCAGGTTCTTTGAAGGATGTTCTCTCTGTCCATTAATTACAGAAGGAGCACAGGATCACCAGCTTCCTAACCTTGAACTGCTCTTAGAATTATAGAAACAGAAAAAAAAAATAATTAACAGGTATCGATGCCTCAACTTGCTTTTATGGTCTTGAAGACATTTGTAATGTTCTGAAGGCAAAGCTTCTCTGCAACCTCCATAATTGTACATGGATTAAAAAATTCAGATTCTCACTTAATCACCAGAAATTAGGACCTGGTATTTGGACCTGGGACATGACTGCAGTGCTGCATGGACGAGGTGACCCTGCTTGGCATGGACCAGGCGATCTCCAGAGATCCCTTCTCAACCTCAGCCATTCCATGTGTGATTTTGTGATTCTGTAAAGGAAAAATTCAAATTACATGGTATTTGAGATAAAGTTGCTGGATTTGAGAACATAGTGTTCATACAGCCTGCAAAACTTTACAGCTGGATGGTGTAGAAGTCCCTGGTTTATAATATTGTTTTAAATCTCTGTTCTTGCTAAAGATTATTTCTGAAACAGTTTGTATTGGGAGTTGACCTCTTTTATGCTTTATTCAAACAGCATACTGCTTTAATTTATAGTTTTATGACTGCATAATAGTAATAGGTCTGTGTACTTATTTAGGAATGTGACTCCCATTGAACAAAATACCTGAGCTTTCCAAAACCTTGCAGCGTTTATCTCTCCAAGAAAGGGCAGGCTATGGCCCTGGTGTCAAAGACTATTTTATTTTATTTTACTTTATTTTATTTCATTTCATTTCATTTCACTTATTTTATTTATTTTATTTATTTTATTTTATTTATTTTATTTTATTTTTAATCCATTCATCTGAACATGGGGTTTAATTAATTTGTTTCAGAGACCCAGAGCAGCTCCTCACAGTCTAACGAAGAGAAGCAAGGGTCTGCTCATGCAAATCCATGTGGAGGGTTTGCCCCCAAAGCATTAAAAAAATGGCCTTTAATGATAAAAGAGACTACAGGCTAAACAGAAGTGTTTCAGTGCAAATTCACCTTTACACCTAAAAAGCAAGAACCACTTGGATAGCTGAAGAAATGAAAGAAAATGGGGAATTTTTACACAGAAATTTGACCTGCTTTTAGAAACGCGTATGTCCCTCCAAAGATCCTTGCTGCCATGAGGGTGTTGCCAGTGGTGCCCCTCATGGCTCAGTGCTGGGCCAGTTTTATTTAACATTTCTGTCAGTGACCTGCATGAAGTGATTGAGTGCACCCTCAGAAAGTTTGCAGGTGACAACAACTTGTGTGGGACCTGGTCTGTTCTAGGGGAGGAAGGCCCCACAGAGGGGTCAGGGCAGGCTGGGTCGATGGGCCGAGACACATCGCGTGGCACTCAGCAAGGCCAAGGGCTGGGCCCTGCTCTTGGGACACAACAACCCCATGCAGTACAGGCTTGGGGAACAGAAAAGGCCCTGGGGTGCTGTCTGTGAGCCAGCAGCATGCCCAGGTGGCCAAGAAGGCCAACAGCATCCTGGCCTGCATCAGGAATAGCGTGGCCAGCGGGACCGGGGAGGTGATCGTCCCCCTGTACGTGGCACTGATGAGGCTGCACCCCACATGGTGTGTTCAGTTTTGGGCCCTTCTCTACCAGAAGGATACCGAATTGCTCGAGCATGTGCAGGGAAGAGCAACAAAGCTGGTGAAGGGACTGAAAAACAAGAGTTGTTAGGAGCAGATGAGGGAAATGGGGTTGTTTAGTCTGGAGAAGAGTAGGCTGAGGGAAGACCTCATCGCTTTCTACAACCACCAGAAAGGAGGCTGTAGTGAGGAGGGTATCAGTCTCTTCCCTCAGGTGACAAGTGATAGGATGTGAAGAAACAGATTGAAGTTTCACCCAGAGAAGTTTAGATAGGATATTAGGAAGAATTTATTCATGGAGAGGGTGATCAAGCATTGGAATGGGCTCCCCAAGGAAGTGGTAGTGTCCCTGTCCCTGGAGGCATTTAAGAGATGTGTGGATGTGACACAGAGGGACATGGCTTAGCGATGGGACTTGGTAGGTTAGGTTGATGATCAGACTTATGGCCTCGAAGGTCTTTTCCAAGCTAAATGATTCTGTGACTCTAATTTTCTGATTCTGTTTGGAGAAGGCTGAATGGAAATCAGCAAGATGAGAACAAGGAAGGCGAGGAGACTGTCGGGTGTCATTGCTCCGCACCCTGAGGTGGGATGGGAAGGGGAGTGGGATACCACACAGGATTTGTAGGGGGCAGATGTGGAAGCGGTGGGCAGCAGTCCTGGCAGATGTCTGAGTCAGAACAGCCTTTTACTGCCAGTCTCCATGACAATTACAGAAAGGACACACGACAACAATCCACACACCTTGATTATGTTTCTAAGACCAAACAGGATCCTGGCTACTTAAACAGCCTTGAAAGACAGATGAGATGTACCATAAAGTGATCCTTTCCTGCCAGAATCCCAGTGCAATGGGAACATCTAGTGTCCAAGGGGAAATTCTGCCTCTATGAAATACCTCCTGAGAGTCCAGTGAAAAAAAACACTCAGCTTTTCCACAGCTGCATCTGCACAAAACCCAACAGGATCATTGGATTTCTGAACAGTCAAAGCTAGCTCACACAGAGCAGTGAATAGTTTGAAGATAAATATTAGCACTACTCCTTGGTCACATAAGTATTGTGTTGTTCTTCAATACTCATTTCACAAGACATCTTTTAATATAAGATCTTTCCTTCAATACCAAATACTACATGGAGCAGAGCAGTGCACTGAAAAACTGCTGCATCATGAGTTAGGGAGTCCTGAGCAAAGAGAATGGGCAATTTCTAAGGACTTCATTTTGATTTTCCCTGCCTTATTCAGGGAAATGCTATGTATGTCTATAAAGCTTAAAAAATCACAGTGAAAAATAATACCTATTGATTTTTCATGCAAGATGGTCAGAATAAAGGAAGGAACTTGTGGATACAGTGCTGCACTGAGACTTGGGCAATGACTTCCACCAACTTCTTAATAGCTCACCTGAGATTAATGTTGTTCATACAAGTGACTACCAAAGACCCACTGTGCTGGGTGTTTACAGATGAGCAGGTGATTTTATGTCCCAAAGGTTTACTATTAAGTAACTTACAGACAGGCAAAGGATGAACTGTAACACCCAGTTGACTGCATGAGAACCGAGGCACAGAACATTTCAATACACATGAAAGATCACACAACAAGTTCCTGATCATACTGTGACTGAAAACAAATTTCTGTTTATTATCAAATTTGCACACAGAAGTTCCTCCCTCTCCTGGGAGCAAACAGTTCTCCTCTTCTTAAGGCTTTTTATGAAGATTAGCTTGACAGATTAAAGTACTGGATGGGAAATGCTCTCTATAAAATGCCCAATGTATGAAGACATTGCCTGAAGTGATAAGGGAGAGGAAAAGACATGAAGATATTAAGGGCTATAAAGACTGTATTTGCTGTAAACTGTGTATAGGTATGAAAGGGACCAGCTAGTCTTAAAGAAAATCAGGTGTGGGATAGTGCAATATCCCACTGGTTGGGAAACAGGGCTCAAATATTAAATGAAAGAGAAAAAAAAAAAATCCAGATCCACGATGATTCCTGTACTCCAGAAAAGATTTGAGTAAAATTGTGCCCCTGACATTTTTAAACTGGTAATAACGTAGATGGCACTGGAGGTTTGAGTGTACAAACATGTAGTATGTGACTATGGCAGGAGACTTTTAGCCTGTGGGAACATTAAGGGAATAGTTCCTCCAGCATCTGTGTTCAGCTTTTCCTTTCTCCTGTGTCTTCTTTTCTCCCTTTTTCTTTTTTATTTTCTTTTGGTTTTGTTTTTTTTCTTTACTGTGAGGGTGGTCAAACACTGGAAGAGGCTTCCTAGAGAGGTGGTTGATGCCCATGCCTGTCAGTGCTCAAGAGTCGTTTGGATAATGCTGTCAATATACTTTAACTTTTGGTTAGGCCTGAAGAGGTCAAGCAGTTGGACTCAGTTAGTTGTAGGTCTCTTCCAACTATCCTGTCCTGTCCTGTCCTGTCCTGTCCTGTCCTATCCTATCCTATCCTATCCTATCCTATCCTATCCTAAACTTCCATAGAAAACAAGCCGGGGCAGGTCTGCAGCTCCAAGGTAGTTGCCTGTAATTGCTCGTCCCATCAAAAGCAAAAGTCAAGAACTATAAATGTCTTCATTTATCACAGGATAATAATAATAATAATAAAGACAATAGGAGCAGGTGACCTGCTGAAAGCTCATGGGCTACCACCAAGGGGATAGCTCCTTGGCGTGCTTTACCACCAGAAGGGAAGCTGTGGACAGCAAAATGTGGCATCAAACCTGGAGTGTGATTGTAATTTATTTCCACCCTCAGTGCAGCAGTTGTCAAGAAAAGACTGGAATTTAGAAAATAACTAAAAACTGAACCAATTGTCTACCTGAATATTTGATCTGTATGAAAAACAAACAAAAAAAACTCATCAAGATGCTACTTTTAGCAGCCATGAAAGCATTAAGGTACAAGGACTACAAATACAAACCCCTTGTTTTGCATTCAGACAGTGCACTGGCTGCCAAGTAATCAGAGATCGATTCTCCTTCATGGCAGCCTAGCACGACCAAGGAACAGAATGAAACCTGCCCTCCTTGTGGTCTACTGGATGGGATATTACTGAACAAGAAGATGACGCTCCCTGTTGGCATCTGGTTGGCATTGATCTGCTGTAGTCCTATGAAGATGAGAGAGTTCAAAATATTGGTTTGGCCATGAGTGTCCAGACTGTGGTAGTTTCACCTGAACCCTGGCTGCAACATCTCTGAAACCACAATCAGGAGCTGCCTGGTGTTTAACAGAACCTCCTCTGCTCCAGGTTGTGCCCACTGCTTCTTGTCCTAGCACTCGCGTCACTAAAAAGAGCCTGGTTATGCGCTGAAGCTCACAGAAATACATGTGTATTGTCTAAACTAGAAGCAAAATGTTAAGCAGCAAGTGTTCTACAAGCCTATGAAAAACATTACAAGATGAGAAGCTTCATGCATTACAAGATGGTTTTATTCCTCCCTTTGCTTTAGTCTTCAGAAAAATTTGTCTTAGTCTTCCTTGCAGGCCAATCCTTAACAAATCTGTTGATGGCTCAAGATTTTTAGCTTTTTTAAGATGCTAAAGAGATGAGAAACACTGATATTGGCATGCTATAGGTGAGCAACTCGAACACCAAGGGGAAAGACCCTCTTTTTTTCAGCTGATACAAAGGGTGCGTGCCCAAAGCAGCGAGCGTGAACTCTGAAAGAGAGGATTGGAATTAAGACTTCTGCCAGCCAACTGCACTGCCAGAAACAAAACCTCATCAGACTGAGGGCAGATGTCCCACCTCAATTTTCCTCCTTTCCGAGGCAGCCTCATCCCACCCAGCAGAGATTTCCTTCTCCAGAAATCTCAAGTGCCGTTTCCCCTCTCCAGGCTGACATAACCCAGTCCTCCGACGCTCAGCCTTCGCTGCCAGCTCCTGACAAATTCTCAGCCACTGAGAGCAGAGTCTACACCCAAACCTACAACGTCCTTCGCAGAGGCAAGAGCCCAACTGCCCTCTCTTCTCCTTACTGTCTCACCCCCATGAGTATCCTTGTGGCTCGATGCTCAAATTGTCACCAAAAAAGTCAGGGCAGCTCTTGCTCTGTGGGATTTTCTTGCGAAACTAGCCTGCTGCCTGCTGTAAGGCGATAGTTTAGGATACCATCATCCAGTTGGCTGTTTTCAGCCCTTCTTCCCCTCAGCCTGAATGATCCAGGATGTAATTAAAGTCTTAGGAAGCAATCAAAAAAAATTCACAATCACGCCTGAACTCTGGCTCCTTAATTTTGGTGTTGAATACTTTAACCCCTCTGCTGCCAAAACATAAAAGGGTTAAAAATCCGCGGGTTTAAAATTAAACCACTTGACAGAAGCCAGGCTGAACTTTTAAACCATTAAGCAAACACTGTTCCACTTCAAACAGCAGGCAGCTTGAAGCCAGGGCTCTTGCTTTGCCATCGCTGCGCGCTGGCTCCCACGCAGCTGGCCCCGGGTGCTGGATTTACCTTGACAAGGCAAAACGCTCACGCAGCGACTGCTCGGGCTCGCTGGGCTGGGCTGAGCGAGAGGATGCTGTGCTGCTGTCACAGGCAGGTGGGCAAAGCGTTTTCCTGCAGGGTGCACGGGTGGACAGCCCGAGCAGCCCCATTAGGAGCCCGGTGCTGAGCTGCGAGGTGCAAACACACAAGCCTGGGGCGGCAGGGAAGCGAGGTACTGTTTACTCTGCAAAGCCCAGCTGGTAAACCTGTGCCTGGGACTGTTACAAGATTAGTTTTGCCTCCAGCAGGCTGAGCTATATTGCTCACAATGAGGAGACACAAGAGACAACATTGCCCACCACCCTAACAACTAAATTCAGCCCCTTTCTCTCCTTACCGCTGTCTTCAAGCCCTTTTGCTCCATTTCCTTCTGTGAGGAGCAAACCAGTTGTCTCAAAGCACTGGCTTTGGAAACACAGACAGCTACTACAAGGCTTGAGTTCAATTAACTGCCAGAAAAAGCTGCTTACAGCACCCTTCTGAGGACTGCAGAGCGCTGTGCTTGTTACTGCAGAACTCCCATGCAGAAATACATTTAAGCTCTGGTTATTTCAGGCCCATTCATTCACTGCCACAAACAGACACCAGATTAAAACCTGACCGTATGTTACAGCATGATTTAGTTCTGTTCTGCATGAGCTGAAAAGCCTTTCCAAGTAAAACGTTTAAGATTAGAATCTCCCCTTATATTGCTTTTCTATTATGTCTCTTAATGACAGAGCCCCCACTTTTTACACTATAGTAGACCTTATAAACTGTTCATGTAAAAGGCGTAAATTATCTTAAAAGTATGTTTTTAAGGCTCACGTAGGTAACAGTTGCCTCAAAGAGGAATTGAGGACAACAGTCTTGTTTTGCATGCTACCTAATGCACCTTCCTCATGTAATGCTGGTCCAGATCTGTGATGCTATTTGGAAAACATCACTTGGGTTTGAAACTCAGGATTTTCTAAGCACTTTTGGCTATAACAGAAACAAAATCACTGTAGTAAGAAAAGTTTTGATTAGAGTAAAACCTCTCTACTTGCATACCTTGAAGCTGTTCACATTGGGATGTACCCAAGAAGTTCCCAGCCCACTAAGAGCTGGAGCAGCTCCTGGGCACCGGTCCCCAGGACAGAGCACCAACCACCACGTACATTGTGCCCATGTTCACCCAATTCATTGTCCAGCTGCTGATGGCTGATAATTGCACTGATAAAATTCCCCTAGTTAATATTTTGTTGTTTTTTTTTTTTTTTTTAATAAAAATAAAATATCCTATCCTAAAATACAATCCTGTGAGAAGTTTTACAGTGAGTTCAGTTGCACGGTATGAGAACGGAGAGGACAGAGCATTTGTCGTCACTTCTCAACCAAATAAATGAAAGAGAGAAGATCACTATTACAAGATATTTAATAAGAAACTACAGAATGGAAGTCCTCCAGGCATGTGAAATTCAGCCAGGCAGTACAGCTCTAGAACGGGGCGCTTCTCACAAACCACTGTACAACTTTGTTTTAGCACGGACACAGACTAACACAAACTACGGGTACTGAATCAGATGCAACAGCTAGAATTAGAAACTACAACAATAAAAATATGACACAAAGAATGCTACACACAACGATGTGTAATTAGTATTTACTTTTGGCAGTCCTGATCCGGACTAATTCCGTGTAGAGATCCACTCCCAGTCAGCACCAGGTTCAGTTAACGCACATTTTGCGAAAAAGACGTTTGTAACTTCATGAGATAGTTGTGTAAACATACGCTCCTTTCACAGTAAAACAGCAGTGATTTGAGTATCAGAAACAAACAAGAATGAGAACCCCAGACAGTGTTTTATTTCACAGTACATAGTGTATGTGTATATATTCACCATACTCAGCAAATAAGTAAAGTGCATGCCAGTAACAACTTGGACTGAAGATGAAGGACTTGCAGTGCAGAAGTACAATTTCCTCAAGTACTAACAAACTAATTTGAAGTAATACAAAGCAAGGTAGAGTAAGGTCTTGAAAACAACACACTCTGTGATCTACCATCTATTTCTTTAAAAGGTAGGCTGAGTTACTCTTAAATAGGAAAATTTCACATCAGCTATCAGTGAATAGACAGTTCAAAGCTTCACGAGTTAAAAATATTGCACCAACAGGGCTGTGGGTTGTATTTGAAAGCAATACAAGTTTTTTTTTTTAATACAAAACAGTTAAAAAAAAAGATTACAACAGCTACTTTGAAGAAAATAGTTGGTCAACAGTAAGACTTGATGAAATGTGCAGTGAACAGCAGGTCTGTCTTTTGGACTAGATGATACTAGAGGTCTTTTCCAACCTAAATGATTCTATGATTCTGTGGTGTGGATTACCTAGAATCCCTCCTACCTTGTATCTGCCAAGTCAGGAAGGGAAAAGGTCTCCGCTGTCCTGTAGTCTCAATGGAGCTAACTGTAAACAAAACCTATTAGAGAACAATTGGCAATATTCCCCTTGATTTTAAATATACATGGCTACAAGAAGTCTTGAAATGTTTCATCACCAGTTAGTTCAAAGAAATAATAAACACGAGACAGGCAGATGTCCTACAACTGCAAAATGACAGACAAATGTCTACAGCTCCAGCCACAGATCCCTAAACCTATGAACCTGAAAGAAAATGCACAAAAACCAGATGATGCTCCCCACAACACGTGAAGTTCCCATTTGGAGAGTCAAACATCTGGGAGATCCCTGGAAAATGAAGGTGCTGAGAAGCAAAGGTGCAAGAGACCTTCCACCAGCCCAGCTCCCAGAAGGTAGTTTGGCACCACACAAAACAAACACGGTGTTCATGAGGACAACGCATCCATCAGGCTATTGCCAAAAATGTAACACGACTGTGTGCAAGTGAGAGGTGCACACAGTGCACTCCAAGAGATGTACCGAATAAATTCATCCATGAAGAATATTACTTCCTTCACTCCAGAATCAATTCTTTCCCTAACTGTGTGGGGAAGGGAACAAGGGAAAAATAAAAAATAAATTAAAAGGTGCAATTGATCATCAAAGATCAGGAATCCCTTTTTGGGGACACTTATTTTTTGTAAGTGACCTAAGTTAGCAAAACATTTATCCAACGGAGAAAAGAATGAGAACTGTTCCTTAAGTTGATGTCTTTAAATATACATGGACATTAACTAAACTTTGTCTCCTGACTTCCCAGGACACAGCACAACAGACAGCTGTGGCCACTAAGCCTTCACTACTCTTATAAAATTTCTGGGTACACTAAAAACATGATCGAAACCTATTAAAACTACTTGTTCAGTGAACACAAGGTTTTATCACCATCATTTACTCACCTCAGCATTAACTTGCAAAAAAAAAAGCCTCAATGACTTGCAGTTGGACATCTGGCCCTTAGTTCAGCTATTAACTACTTTCAAGAAAGACCTTGAGAGAGAATTAATAGGCTGTAATCACCTAAAGCAGTCTCATATGCAGTTCATTTCACTTCTTCGTGGCAATAAAAACTTTCAAAAGCAACAGCGTAAAAAAAAACACACATAAAAGTTCATTTTGATGAAATCGCATCCCCTCGTATTTACAGATTTCCTGTAGTAAAGAAGCCACTATCATTGTTTCACCGCGATTAAAAGGCTTGGCCTTTTCAATCCTAAAGCAGCTGCCCAACATCATCGGAGTCTGGAAACATTTTCAGAACTATCAGAAACTCGACATCAACAGGACTGTATTCCAGACCATACTGCAAACACCTCCCACACAAAGTCTGTAAAGAAACGGTCTTTAAAAACACAATTCCCTGCTCCCCTCTTCCTCGTGGTACCGTCCCCACCGGCTCCCGGGGGTGCTACGTTAGTTTCTTCATCCTGCGGTTCTGCTTGTCAATGTTCAGCGTCGCACGGTCCACAGAGGTAGTGATGGAATCGAGAGCTTCGTCCTGCCTCTCCAGCTCTGCCTCTGTCTCCAAGGCGAGGCTCTTCAGCTTCTGCAGTATCTGTTGGGAGAAAAGGGCGAGAGCTTTGGATGAACGACAAGCCAGCTCTTTGAGAAGTGTAATAGACAAAGGGCAATTGGTTATTTCACAGCTCTAAAGGACCAATTTGAAGCCATGCCCTGAAGCATGCTGGAGGCATCCCCGATTTTAAGAGTTCTTGCTCTGATAAGCTGAAGTGGGATGCCTAACGATGCGCTGAAGACCAGGAGACTCAAACCTGAAAAGTTAGGGTTTTATGGGAAAATCAGAAGCAAAAATCAGTGTAGAGGTCAGCTTTCTGGCTGTTCTGTTATAATCTCCTTGGCAGGTCTGCATCTAAAGCTGGAGCTTGTCCTAAGCTGCTGCACACCCCGAGAGCTGGCGTGGACAGAGAGCACAGCTGCTGTAGTGCCAGAAACGAATCACACAGCAAAAGGTGTAGCACGATTAGGAAGAAATCAGGTAAAAGGATGTGAAAATTTGTTTAACTACAGGGAAATAGTAAAGTAGTAGTACTACTGCAATACTACAGAAGGGGAAAAGTGAGACTTAGGCAACCAAGCAAGTCATTTTCAAGAGACTAGCGAGTGGTGCTGTATGTATGGATGTCAAGGAGGCCAAATTAGCTTTGGCTGTACCCTAAATCATAGAATAGTTTGGGTTGGAAGGGATCTTTGAAGTCCAAATTCCCACCAGCCCAGGCTGCCCCCAGCCCCATCCAGCCTGGCCTTGGGCACTGCCAGGGATGGGGCACCCACAGCTCCTGGGGGCAGCCTGCGCCAGGGCCTCATCACCATCTTCAGAGGGAAGAATTTCTTCCTTATATCTGATCTAAATCTACCCTCTTCTAGTTTAAAGCTGTTACCTCTTTTCCTATCAGTACATGTCCTTGTAAAAAGTCCCCCTCCAGCTTCCAGGCATTGGAAGGCCTCTATAAAGTCTCCCCACAGTCTTCTCCAGGCTGAACCCCAGCTCCCTCAGCCCTTCTTTGTAGAGGAGCTGCTCCAGCCGTCCAAGCATCCTCGGGGATTCATCTGGACCCACTCCCACAGGTCCCTGTCTCTCTTGTGCTGGGGGCCCCAAAACTGGATGCAGCATCCACGTGGGGTCTCAGAAGGGGCGAACAGAGGGGAATCACCGCCCCCAGCCTGCTAGCTGCACTCCTTTTGGTGCAGCCCAGGATAGGGTTGGCTTTCTGGGCTGCAAACATGCTCATAGCCAATCTTTCATCCACCAGCACTCCCAAGTCCCTCTCCACAGGGCTGCTCCCAATCCATCCATCCCCCTATGTGCTGATGTTTGGGATCGCCCTGACCCAGGTGTGTCCATCCAGCCAAATCCTTATCCACTGAACAGTCAAAAAAAAGACCATGGTCAAGATAAAGATGTTTTGGACAGTGTCAAAGATCTAAGAGAAGTCCAGGAAGACAGTATCAGTTGCTTTTCCGTCGTCTGCTGATGCAGTCACTCCATCACGGAATTGGTCAGGCAGGATTTGCCCTTGCTAAAGCCGTGCTGGCTGTCTTGAATCACCTCCTTGTCTTCCATATGCTTTAATATTGCTCCCAAGAGTATCTTTTCCATGATCTTCCCAGGCACAGAGGCGAGGCTCACCAGTTCCAGGTCCTCCTTTCTACCCTTTTTAAAACTGGGAGTGATGTTTCCCTTTTCCCAGCCGCCAGGAACTTCCCCTGACTGCCAGGATTTTTCAAAGAGGATGGAGAGAGGGTTTCTTTGGTATTGCAGGAGTCTAAGGCATGAGTTATATCGCTGCCTTTTCTTCCCTCCTGTGGCTACACCCTTAACCCTCCTGATAGCACAAACTGAGAGCACCTGCTAGGCAGGCAAGCCTCCGCTGCCTTCCTTCAAACGTATCAGGGGGAGATTTGGAAAGCAGAGCTTTTTAGTTTTCATAGAAGCACAGAACAGGTTTTCTTCCATAACATACATCAGCCTCCAGAAAGCTGCTATGAAACAGCAGCAGCCCCGTTTCCACGTGGGGGGCTGAATTCCGCGGTAATCCCACCATTCGCAGCTAGGTCAGAGAAAAGCAGCGAGGAGCACCGTATCTAACGGGAACGGCAGGGGAATTTCATGCAGACAGAATTCTTTGACTGGAGCTGGACTTCAGCCACAGTAGTGAGATTTATCTCGTAAAATATCTCCCGGCTCCTTCCATAAATCACAAGTAGCCAGAAATACGGCTGTGTGAGTAACTGCTTTTGCAATTTGGCTGCCAAAGCAGAAATACAAAGCAAACCATGGATCAAGCCTAATCTACCTATTTCTGTTCTAACCAAAACTACAAGTGAAGGAAACACTGTTTCTGTCCCAAATGAAACACTTCGGGTTCTTTTGCTGTAACGGTGAAACCTGTTGCTGAAGTGTTACTTGTCACTGAATTCCCCGAACTGGAGGTAACAGATGCGTGTGGGATACGCACCAAGAAGAAAAACGACGTGCTCAGATCCATCCTGTGTGCGAGCCAGGAAACGGGGCTGAGATAAGGTCCTGCCTCTCCTGAGGAAGTACGTTCACTGCTCGGAATTGGGAAGAGCTCTAAGTCCTTTCCTCAAGCTGCTTCGGCAAGCATATATATAAATACATAAAAGAAAGTGCTAGGTGGAATGAATCCTACCGAGCAACACGGACAGCAGCCTTGCTTTCGCAGCGTCACAGCATAACTGAAAATGGAAGAGCTCTGAGGTCCTCCTGGTCCACTTCCCTGACTTAGAGCAGAGCCAGCTCCGATGCTCAGCCGACAGAAAGGAGTATGGGTTGTAATCTCCTCTCAAAAAAAACCCTTTAAATCTCTGTGCTACTCAATGAGAGGAGGGGTTTTGCTCTTTCAGCATACCTCTCACCATTTGCGGTGGTAGGTTCAACTGTCCCAAGCAATGTCCTCACCCAGACCACCTTATTTTGCGGAATCTGTTGAGTGCAGAAGGCAAGCGGGGTTATGTGCTGTCCGTGCAGCTTCCTCCAAAACACCTACACAGCAACATGGCCAAAGCTGGTGTTTTTGCAAAGTAAAATGATGGCAAGATGTCCAGTTATCACTGTTCCAGTCCTGCCAGCTGCTCAGAGCAGCAGCACCGTCTGTGCCAGCCCACACTTCGGACCATGAACCAAGACATAAAAACTCCGTGGGAAACCCTTTTATCTGCTACACAGAGCTAAAGATCAGGTACAGTCCCATCAAAGATGCATTTTAAAGGCACATTTTCTCAGGCACTAGGTCAACCTCACGCTAAAACAGCCTGGTATTTATGCCACCAGATTATAATTCGCAAAGTCTGACTTGGTGCCCTGGCTATGCCCAAGATTTTCTGAGCAACTTCAGGCAAGTTCCTGAATATTCCCCAGTGTTTTTTTTTCCCTGTTTAAAGCTCTGCACTTGTGTTCCTCGTCTCTTCAGGATGTTAAAAAATAAGGCTGTAAAACAGAAATATATGTCTTGTGTCAAATGTTCAACCACAGCAGATGTAGGCCTTGCTGGGACCATAGGTGTCCATCCACGCTACGTAACCCCAAATTCCTGTATAGCCTGCGGGGACCTGGCAATGCATTGCAATTGAGGTTGTGACTCCTCTGCTCTGTTCCATGTATTTATCTGCTCAAGGAGGGGTTCAAATAATGCCCAGTCCCCCCTCCTTTGGCTGAAGTAGGATTTGAGATGCCCAGCTCAACTGGAAACCAGTGCAGTGCAGACACAGCTGGAGCGACAGCAGAGGACCCCAAGTCCCACGAACCTCCTCAGTACTTAACCCCATTACTCTACCCCTTTGCCAGATCATCTGAAGACCTAGAGCCAAAGCGCCAAGCACAGTAAAGCAGAAATTGTACTCCAGCGGTCTTACAGTGGAGACCTGACCTCAGTTTGGGTCCTGAGATGTCATCGTAATAATGCAACTTTTAATCTAAAGCTTGTGAATATCACCTTGCACCTCCACATGCTGAGTATCCAGTGGTAAAAATAAAATATGGAAAGTGTCAGAGTGCAGAAAATATTGCCAGTTGTACTTTGAACTCCCCCAAATCCTCAGTTAATCCACTTTACTTTGCCTGTGCAATGGAGATGTGGTCTGACTGCTAGAGCAAAGCACATGTAACCAGAGAGGGCTCGTGGATGCTGCCTCCCAGACCAAATTTACCTGTAATTAGGGAAAAACAAACTGTCCTTTGCAGTATTCTGAACTGTGGTGCAAACAGGCTCTGATGGGCATGATTTGACGTAGTGCTTCAACTGGGTGCTGAACACATTTCAGGAGAGCAAGAAGGGGGGGCAATAACTAGGAAATCCCAACTCATAGTCCCCTGATAAGCTCAAACCCACGTTAGGGACTGATCAATCAGCCCCGAAACAACAAAACGGCCCAACCACATCCTCTCCTGCTGCGTCTGTAGACGGGCTGTGGGCCAGCAGGGAGCAGCATCACCACAGCATAAGACTCTAGAGGAGATTTGAAGTTAATGTCACAAGCATAACTTACCCTACCAAAAATGTAAGGATTTATATTGCTTTAGTGCTCCTCCTGTTTGGGTGGCTTCTGTTTGCTGCCATCGGTGCTTGCCTGTAGCTCTGCAAAGCTTACACATATTTTTTTCTGCCTGGTTGAGGGCGGCATTTGGTGGGTGAATAACCAAGCTCTACACCAGCCACAGCACAAGTGACTGCTCTAGGGACTGGGACTCTCTTGTAGCACAAAACTGAGCACAGCAAATGCTGGAATGGGCAAGCGTGCCAGGACAAGGGGTCTCTTCTCTCTGAAGGGTACAACAGCAGACAGATTTTACAGCATCAGCTCTTAGGGAAGCGTGGAAGGGTCACTACTTCCTCATTTATGCTTCCTCACCTGCTTTTCCCATTATTTCTTCTTGATACATAATTTTAAACAAAATGTTCTTCTTCTAATTCTGATTTTTATCTACCTTCTCTACTAGCACCAATCACTGATGGTGGCACTAGCACACTACCAGCCTTGTCTGGAAAAAAAAATGCCCAAGCAGCTGTGACAAACCCAGCTTCCCAGGCTTTACCACCACCATTTATTTTGCTATCACGAAATATTTAAGTTACACACAAGCAAATACAGAGCATGAGCTGTGAGGACCTCACTTCTTTCCCCAGATTCTGCCTTCAAAAAAACAAAATCCAGGGCATGATCATTACAAATGTCTGCTAAGATCAGCCGCCTGGTGCTTGCTATTGGCCGTGGAACAAGGCCATGCTATGAGCAAATTTGGTATTTAGCACTTGGAGCAAACGGTTCCTCAACAAAACGCTTTTTCTCTGACCTAACGGTTGTGATTTCCTGTGATGATGGCACGATAAAAGGGTAAATAAACACTGAAGAGGCTCCGAATGTAGCAAGAGATGGAAACGGAACCTTCTAGACCTGAGGAGCCATCGAGGAAGCACAGGGATGTGTTTCCCCCCCCCCAAGATGTTCTGGAATTAACAACTTTAACGCTATCTCTGCCTTCACGGCATGTGTGATGTGCAGACACAGTAAATATCATGGCAACAGCTCTTTGGCAGGAACCCGTGAGGAAATTAGAAAGCACTGGTTTGGCAAAACAATTTCAGATCTAGCCAGCAGAACTACTCCCCCTCCTCGACCACAGCCCTTAAGCTAATATTATCCCATCCCCTCCCACACCCAGTGCCATTATGTCAGCCGCAGCGAGGCGGGAGGCAGAGGCTCAGCCAGAGACCACAGGAACTCCATAGGCTTCTTCCTCCACCTCTACAGCACAGCTAGGGACCGAGCTCGTGGCAGCGTGAGCTCTGCTTTTAACAGAAGCACCCCTTCACCGTGTCCTGGCAAGGTCTTTTACTCAGGCACGAAGTCACAACTGCAGGCTGTTCAGGGCTCCCGGCTTTAACTGGAGGAATTTGGTATCATTCACAACTCCTGTTGGAAAACAGCTATTATCATCATCACAACAAGTATATTTTTTTTTCTTTAAAGGAGAAAAGAGAGAAGTCAACGGTTAATCTGCTCATTGCAAACTCCTCCAGCTTACGAGTTCTACTTGTCTTACACGAAGTAATGAGGGGAACAGAGCAGAGCTTTGGGGGTTTTGTGGTTTTGTTTTGGTTGTTGGGTGGATTTTGTTTTTCTTCTTTTTTTTTTTTTAACAAGTGTTCACATTACTGACAATCAGGGAGTAAAAGGTCATAAACAATCCTCGAGAAACAGAACTGCTCAGAAAAACACTGCAGTCAAATACAAAGACTTCCAACAGCCTTAGTTCATTCACAAGGAGCGATGCCACCACGTGTCATGGTTTTCAGTGCACGTTAAGGCTTTGCCTTTATAATATTTCCCCCCTTTGATCTCTAAATGCTTTTCCATAGGTGATTAACCATCATCCTGCTCATACTCAGCACAGGAACGGAGCTGGAAGCAGCTGCAACAAAAGACAAGCCCCTGCCACAGGCTGAGATGGCGATGCATCCTGTTCATTGATAAGCCATGTTTTTTGGGTGAAAAAAAAAAAAAAAAGGGTCTAAGCAGCAGGCTACACCTCAGCTAGGAGCACCCTATAACCTAAATCATAACTTTGTAAGGCCACGCAGTTGGAAACAAGACAAAGCTCCCATGTCCATGCCCTGCTTTACTGATGGACTTCACCTGCTTCCAGCTACGAGAGTTGGCGTGGCAAATATAACCTTAGGTAAAGCCTTGATATAAACTTAGATAACCCTTAAACATCTTGCTCAGATGTCGTTTCAGGACCTCTGCCTCCCTGACTGCAGGAGGTTCAACAGAAAGGCTTTGTGGCATTTATTTATCACGATGCTGCCCCTTCCATCCCACATCTCTTCCCCATCCTTCTCCTCTAAGCCTCCCCTTTGACTCTGCTTTGAGCTCCAGAGCACTGAGAAAAAGCAGCGTTTGGAGAACTCCCAGGGAGAAACACCAGCCTGTACCAGATAAGAGGCTTCGCTCCCCGTTCACATCACTTGTTGGAGGATGCTGAGCTCCCCTGTCCTATGTTTCCTCTGATTCTCTTGTCGTAGCCAACTGCTTTGATAATATCAAGAACTGACCACGGCCATTTGCTGTTCAGCTGTTCCGAACTGGCTCTGGGGAAGCAAGTCCTAGAAAGCCTTTTTTTGGTGTTGTTGTTATAAGATATAACAAACAGCGGCTCTTCAAAAGCGTTACACGACCAATAACCCTTAATGTATTATTCAGCTTTTTTGGGGTCTGGCTGCAAATCAAGATTTATACTGGTGAAAAGCTGACATTTAAGAGAGGAGCAACCAGCCCTCCTGAATACCTAATAGCTGTGCAAAGCAACGTCCGCATGAATAACAGATTGCTGGTATTTGTACAACTACAATTAAAAAAAGCTGTCCCCTAATATCCTCCAAAAGGTGCTTCAGAAAGTGCTGATTTTTTGATAAGTGACAGACCATGGAGAAAAGCCCTTTAACTGCTCCCCTTTCTCATCTTTTGAAGTGTTAAAAGCCCATTCTGATTTTGAAAGAGTGCAAATTAGATATTTCACTCAGACCTTGCTTCCTTCACCAAAATATAACCAAGTTTCGGTCTAAAAGGGTACATTTACATGGTGATTTTTAGTAAAAGAAACATTTCTAGGAAAAGAAACAGCATTTTAATACATATTAGTGCATGTACTTTAAAATCATTAATGACTGCAATGATGATTAAAAAGGCCTGATTCTCAGGGAACAGGTGCTCAGTAATTACTGGAAAAAAAAATCAAGCCAACTCACAGGCTGTCAATTTGGCATTCAGATCCTCTCCCCACCCTTCCCAACCCACAAGTTTACCCCAAATCAATAACTGGTTTAAAAGATTCTTGGCTTGGCGTGGTATAAATAAATACCAGAATTGTCTCTTGGGCTCTGGTTAATCCTGAAGTGTTTTAAGTAACACTGGCCACCTAACACTGCTTCTAGTCCACCATCCAGAACAGAATTTCTGCAGAAATCCCGTTTTTCTGAAGTTAAACCCTCACTTACCCAACTATATTTTGGGTTACTGTTCATATTTTTTGTGCAAGTTTTATTTTTGAGTCACTTAATTCACGGCTATGTGCTTGTGACTCTCAAATGCACTCAGCTGACAACGTGCTGTGGTCTAATTCCCAACTACAACATTAAAGAAGGGGTCTGGAAAGCTGCAGGCTTGGCTAAGAGGCAACAGACTTCGCAGAGACTTCACGTGATGCCGTGATCAAACTACAGATGGAACATAAATGAGAATTAGATGTTAAGGAAAAAAAATAATTAAGAATAAAGTTTAACCTTCAACCACTTGCGATGTGTCCGTGATCGCAAGTAAACCTGCTGTAACCCAAACCCTAGTAACACCACGTTCCTTTGCTTTTGCAGTTCGTTCATGTTTCAAATCAAGCATGTACTACAAAGAGGAATTCCACACAAAACAGGCTCTGAACATCAGTTACGAAAGAAATTCCTTAAAGAGCCATTTAGAGGCACGATATCAGACTGGATTACTTTAAGACAGATTCCAGCAGAAGCTCCAACCTATTTCCCCTTCTCTGCTCTGCACACTTGTTTCCTAACTGCAGGTTCTCTCCGGGCATTTATAAAACCCTGCTCAGGCTTGTGGGTGTTTCTAAAATAGGACTGCTGCTTCTTCCTAAAAGGAGGACAATAGCATAGGGGAAACACAGAAAAAGATAAAAAATGATCTAATTGTTCAGCTTCTTACTCTCCAGATAAAGCAGGTTAAATGTAAGGACTTCCCTTGGATTATAGCCCTATCATTTAATGTATTTTTGCTGGTAATCCCCAATTTGTCCAAAATAGTTAAAAACAAATGGAAAGATATCAGTGTGTTTTAATCAAAGGCTTGGACTTCTAAGTTTAGCAGAAGGATTTTTTTTGGTTTGTTTTTAAGGACAATGACTACATTTCTGATGAAGTAAGAAGACGCATGTCACCACGGATAAGGAGGGAGTGAAACAACTCTTATGGAAGTTCTCAGCTTATACCTGTCTAAGCTCTTTCGCCTCTTCCTGGGAAACCTTCTCTTGTTTCTGCAGCTGAACCTGGTCGTTGTCCGTCCCTTCTCTGCCTCCCGCCGGCGAGCTGGGCTGCACCACTCCTCCCAGGAGTCCCGTGGCTGCAAGAGAAATTCCCATGGTCAAAGACTGCCATCTCCTGTAGCGATGGGGAGGAGTGCTGGGATCCAACCTATGCTTTGCTCCGCAGCAATTTGCAAGAGGACAAACGTGCTCAGAAAAGCCTGGTTCAGGTTCAACCTTGAAATTCTGCTAGAAAGGGTTTGAGCCGTTTTGTGCAGTGCCAAACTGAAGGTGACCACACTGCTGAGAAACTCTTAAAGGCAGCACCTGGGGAACGGGCTCACGTGGGGTGTGGGCATGCATCTGCACTGACAGCAAGCAGCAAGGTCCTCCCAGCCTGATAAACGAGCAATCTCCCCCGGCTGCTTCTTCCCTTTGATCTTTTTTTAATTAAAGACCTTAAAAGTCACACATCACAGGCAGAGCCCAAGAATCAAGTTGGTGAGCCTCCAAAACAGAAGGGCAATGCTGACACTACCCCAGCCGAGCAGCGTGGGCACAATCCCTGGTGTATTTGACATGCTCCCTGCCCTTTATTTAAAGCAACAGGTCTTATTGTATCTGATACTACATCGCTGCGAGGCAAGGTTGTTAATTTCTGCAGCAGGTGGGTGCTAAAAACCCAAGACACTCATCTCAGCTCCTGGTGGCGCTGCAAACCTCTCTGAAGTGCTCCCACTTCGAGAGGCACCAAGAAGGAAGGAGGCGAATGCTACTGCTGCCACCTGCCAGAGCAGGACATCGATGGCAGCTCTTGGGGACGGAAAGCACATGGGAGGCCAGAGCTCATCACCACATGGAAGGGCTGGTGCCCAGCTGGCTGGCAGCGAACACCCATCTGCTCGGAGCAGAGCTGCTTCTCCGTGAAAACAGAGACAAAGCTGAACCCAGAGCAGCAAACCCAAAATCCCTCTTAAGTAGCTACTGCAAACTGGTAATTAATCCCCGGAATTATTTGGTTATCAGGCTGAGAGTCGCTGGACTCAGACACCATCAGGGTTTAAGACAAGCAAGGCATTCACCGTACCAGTGGTACAGCGAAGGGCTGTGAAACAGGCACCAAAAACTGCTGCTTATGGTAAATTCCTGCCGTGGTATCCCTCCAAGGGGGAAATGGGGAGTGAGTGACAGACCTTCCCGTGGCAGCCAACGGCCAGACAAGATTCTTCATGTTTCTGATCAGCCAAGTGTCACCGTACGCTAATTATTTCATTAAAGACAAGGAATCCATCCTTTTCACCCCTATTCATCTCCCTGAGGGCAAGAACGGGAGAGGGACACAGCAAAAGCATACGGAGAGAATGTGGCAGGGCATCTGGCATTGCTCAGCAATTTTCTAGTGAAAAAGAGAATTAAATAAGAGGCAGAAACATTTAAAAAGCAATTCTGTTTAGCTTTGTTACACCCAGTTGGACTGCAGGACACGCTGCCTCCACGGGAGGATGAGGAACTACGAAACCTCTGAATAAAGTCCAGGGCAAAATCTGCAGCCTTGAAAGGGCGAAAACCAGTCTCCAGCTACAGGATTAAGACAGCTCTGCCCGAGGTTGTTATACTGCTAACACACTGTAGGATTTCTTGCACCTTTTAACCTAGGGTAGCTGTTATCAGCCGTTATTGGCTAGGAAAGTGCTGGACTTGATCCAGCACAGAAGAGCCTCTGTTGTAAAACAAACCTTGCTGCCCCATCTTCGGCATTTAAACGCTCCACACAGCTTGGTCCAAAAATAAAGGAAGTCAGAAAAGACGTGCAAAGCAGCTAAAAATAGTTTGAGATAATCTAGTGTGCATAAAACGCCTTGCAAATTCCCCTTCTACGTGACATCAAGCCCGAACTCTCGGGAGCAAGAGGTTTGTTGCACTTTTTTTTTTGTATAAACGTGCAACGCACAAAACTTGAAGGCAGGACTCGCATAAACGGCCAGGATCCAGATGAGACTGTGACAGTCGTGGAAACGTCCACGTCTCTGTGCCGCCGAGAGCTGAGGAGGCTGCGAGCCAGTTTGGTGAGCCAGAGGTAGCTCTGCTGTGAGGCTCTGAATCAACGGGAGCTATCCGAAAACACACATTTTATGCACGCACAGAGGGAGGCACGCATAACGCACAGACTTTTCTCCCCCCAAGCTTTTAGCAAAAAGAAAAAGTTAGAAAAAATATCAGTGTTTTCACCCTGTGAGCAGACACCAAGGGAAAAAAAGAGGTAAAAGTCCTCGACTGCCATCTTGCGACAGCAGGCAGGCAGCGGCGGTCTCCAGGGGAGGAACAAACAAGGTTTTTGGTGGAGCTGCAGAAGTCAGGATTTCCATAGCCTCCAGTTTTCTTCCCTGACATTTCCAAATCAAACAGCCCAAATGCAGGTGGGGGTAGGAGAGCAATATCCTTGAGTCACTGACTCAGATGCAAACAGAGCAGAGCAGCGGGGAAATTAAGCACGGGAGGGCTGTATAACCAATTATTTTATGTAACCAGCCTTAAGACCATCAGGAACTGAACACCAATTTGCTGGAATAACTCTGTGCTTAAGAAACCAGCAGGTTGTTTTTCCTCTGAGTTGTTGTGCTGACATTTTAGTGCCAGATGCCCAGAGACTGACTTCCTTAAAAATTAACAAGCTTTTCCAAGCTATGGCCTTCGACAACTCGACGAGAAGAGAACATTATCCTCCCTCTTGAAACCCAGTTTCTCCTTTGTGCATAGAATTAGCTTCATCTATTGTTTTGCTGTATCAATTTTCTACTGTTTTTTTAACGCACTGGGAATAAATCTGCTGATTTCCTCTTTGGTCACTGACAATTAGGGAAAAAGAAAAGGATTCAGGCACATTAATAGAAATAAATTCCTAATAGACAGCTCTCCAAGTGAATCCAGGTTTGGATTACAAAAACGAACAAAAACCACAGCCCTGCCCAGAATTTTAGAAGCATTAGTAGCTGTAAGGATTTTCATTCTTATTCTTGCGAAGGGCTTTCAGTCCCTGCGGTGTTTTTCAAAACCACTGAACTATGCATCCACCTCATCTGAAATCTAAAAATTTCCTAAATCCAAACACCTGAAGGTCTTAATAAAAAAATGGAATTTTTATTCAAGTGAAAATTAACCTGATGTTTATCTCAACATATTATTTAAAAGCTTGCTGAACTGCACTTTTGTTTTAAACTTTCTACACTTAACCAAACAACAGGGTTTTTATGAGATGCTTCCAGCTAAAAACTGCTAAGGGAAAAAAAAAAAAAAGGCAGTGACGGAGGACTCAGAAGCGTGCAGTCAGATGAGAGCAAATTCCTGACAGCCCTTCCCACAGAGTGGTACAGTTCTGTACTGGTGACCACTGGAAAAAGGACACAGGGTAGGACACAGTCCAGGAGAGGACTCTCCTTACAGACATGGTATCCTATTCCGAGCCCAAAACCCACTTGGAAACTTTGGGGAAAGGCATTCCTGCTTATGGACAGCTCATTTTCTGTCACATACCTGCTTGCCAAATGGAGGTGCCCAAATCTACCTGAGGAGACTTGCTGGCACCGACAAATCCTAGGGCATCTTCCAAAAACTGTATCTTTTTGCTGAACTGCATCTCCAAGATGGGGATCGCTTCTGGCATCTTTGCTGACAGGAGCCTGTACGAGGTGTCAGGCTTACCAATAAACCTCTGACGGACGCTGATCTCATACGGCGTGTGAACTTTGATATCGTCCACGTCCCTTGCTTCAAACCGGTGAATGACCTGAGAGTTGCAGTCACTGATTTCCAGGCCAGAAGCGAAGAGCGTGAGTTTTCCTGGCTTGACATTCGAGTCCGTTCTGTGGGTGATAATAACTGGAATTCTAATTATGATTCCTTCCTGGTTCTTTGAATCGGAAACTGCAGCAGTTTCCTTTGGCTTGGCTTCCAAGGGTGCTTTCCAGAGCTTGCTGCTAAATGGCCACCAAGAAGGAGACTCGAGCTCCGTCAACAACCTAGCGGAGAGAAGAGAGAGTTAGAAGGGAGAGAACCCATCAAAAGGTCGTGCTGCCCCACCAGCTCAAAGCAAGTTACCACAAATTGAAGATTTAATAGTGATTCCAGCCCTCTGCTGCTTCTTAGTCCTTTACAGAGCTCACCAGGATCCAGCCATTTTAAAAAACAGTTTTTCTTTATCTGCTAAGGCATTGGAAAGCGGTCCCAGAATCTCACCATTCAGACGGGAGCAATCTGACTCCTCAGTGGGTTTATTCATGCCAATTTACCACCATTTGTTCTTCAGCTACCACTGCCTTGTAGCTCAGCATTTCCACACTTGAGCATCGCTACCGCTGCCTTTTTCTGCTCCTCCCCAGCTCGGCCCCATAGGCTGAGGCCACCTTTAGCTTTGCCCTTGTTCCCATTGCTGTTAAAACACGATGAGTGTGAGGTTCATGCTGACATGCCCAGCAGAGGCTGCCTCCCCACCAGGGCTGGCTCAACATCTGCCGGCAAGAAGGACAACGCATGTGGTTTGTGTACAGCTAGAAGCAAGAGTCAAGGAGATGCCTTCTCTTGTATTTCCTACCGCAGAGCCTGTTACCTCTTTCTGGGGTCTTCTCCCCAGGACCAACATCACAGATCTCACTGGGTGTAAGCCTCACACGTAGTCCTTCACTGAAAACAAATGGGAATGAGTGGAAAGGTGGTGGCTCTGTTTTGATTTCCCACGTGCTGTCCCTCTCCACATCTGGGCAAGAGTTGGAGTCAGCATGTATGACACTCATCCCCTGCCCCTCATCTTCTAATGAAGCCAGCCGTGTGTAATAATGCACTGAATGAAACACTGTCACCTTCCTGATGTTACAGAAGGTTATTTACCGACATAAAGCCTAAAAAAGCAAGCCTTATCAAACCGAAATACAAAGTATTTTTGCTTCCTTACTATTTTGGAGAGCCAGCTGTATTTAATTTGCTTTAGGTTCGCTCTAGAAAGGTACTGCCTGATAAAATATGCATCGCAGCAGGGCTGCTCTCAAGATACTTTTAGTAATGATTTATTTTCCAGGAGAGAACCGGAGCAGTTCTGCAGAAGACTTTGCGATTTTAAAATCCTGTTTAATTTGGCTGTAAACACAGTCTAATCTGACAAAGGAAGCTCTAACTGAACACTTTGTTTACGAGCCATCAAAGCTACGCACAGGCTTCGGAACAGACCTACTTAAAGAAAGCTATCTGCTGGGAAAAGCAGAAAAAGTCACACTGGGAGCAAACCACTGAATTCACAGACAATGGAGGCAGAATGAATTGTTCCAAGAGCACACTCCCAGCGACAGCCAGACCTCAGATATTTAGGAGACAGCACGCGAGTAGAGTATTGGTCTGGGAGCCTCTGCTGCCCTCTGACACTGCTGTGACACTCCTTTAAAAAAAGAAAAAGACAAACCAAAGGAGACATAACCAAGTTCTACAATAACAGATTCTGAATGGACAACGGTATCACAGATTTAGGGATGAATCCTGAAACTATAAGGTTCAATTTAAGTTCAGCATAGAGAAGAACTGCAAAAAAAAACCCTCTAAGCTCTGCTAGCACACAGCATCTTCCACATTAATGCTTCAACTCACCTGTTGTACCTAAAGAGCAACAACCAACCTGGTATCACTCCCGCAAAGTGGGTTTTCTGTCCTCTTGGAGTACAAAAGAGTTACAACAAGCTCCTTCAGGGCAACGACAGCTTATGCCTGTGTCTTAACGCGTGAAAAAGTCATTAAATCCCTAACATGCTACGGGCTCACTTCATCGCCTTCACTTGCTGAAAAGCAGCTGCAATGTGACAAACCTAAAGCCCTGTTTACGCTGCGGTAGCTTATTCCTGATAGGTTTTTAGCCCTCATTTTTAAACACTTTCTGCCTTCACCCTTCCCTCTTTCCCAAGGGGGCTGACATCCTGGCTGTGCAGCGTCTGATTTACAGTCGGGATTTTTCGGTTGTGCAGCCCTAACCAAAGCTCCAGCCAAGTTCTCTGCCCTTCCACAGAGGAGTCACCCCTCTGTTTCAACAAAATATCCGATCAGTCCTCACATACAAATGCAAGTTTGCAACCAGAGCACCTTGTCATCTAATATATTTAAAAGGAGCCAGTAAATCTGTTTTTTTGTTTGTTTATTTTTGATTTTTGAACATCTGCTAGCATGTCAGACTCAGCCCTGCTTATCTGCACGTGGTTCCAGTGAAAGCAGCTCTATGTACCCAGGCGTATACAAGAACAGAATTAAGAACCTAAACAAGCCCACACGTACAAGCAAGATAAAGTTAATCAAAAACTTTTAAACACATGAAAATAGATAGAGAAGCCTGGTTCTTTTTAGAAGAGACACCACCACCACGCTGCTGTTGCTCATAAAACCTTGAATTAACACACCAAAGTCCCGTCCATCTGCTCACCAGCAAGCAAAACGGTTTGTTTCAGCCGGGAAGCGTTTCAGCCTGTGAGCAAACTGGCTAAGCTCTGCATACTACAGATAAAATGGGATCTCAGCTAACATTTGGTCAAAGTCTTTCTTTATTTTTCCATTTTTAAAAATCAAAGCATCTAGCTCCTCAGATCCGTAAGGACAAATAATACCTCCCAGTGCATCCTAACCCCAAACAAAACCCTCTTCCAAAAACAATGAGCAGGTATTTATTTTCCTGCTCTTTGTTTATTGCTGCAGAACTTTAAAAACTACTGCTGAAGCTTTCTGTTAGCTTGGCTTTTCATTAAAGGGCACGGAGAACATCACCCCAATCACTGTGAAATCCACACTTTCTTTTAGACACGATATCCTTCTAAAAACAGATGCTTCTTCCAAGAACAACTAGTTTGAGGTTTATTGTGTTTGTTGCTTTCTGCAGGTGTCAGAGCTTCCACAAAGGGACTCGAAGCTACTTCTCTTCAAATGTAACACTGCTACTCTTAACCTGGCTGTTTTGTACTGCTATTGACTCCAGTTTGCAACACACAAAATAGAAAAAGGAGAGCGATTCACTTTGAATAGGAATCATTAAAGTCAAAATAATACTCTGACTGAGATGCCAACCACTTACTGCCCGCAATGAGTTCTGCTACAGCTAAAGATACTCATGTCAAATGCTCTCCAGGTCAACTTCTGCTGCCTAAATGAATTATTTAAACCACTTCTCTCAAAAATCAGCCCCTGTGTGCCTAATTGAGATGGCCACAAACACTCTGGTACTGTCCTGCCCACCCTGACTCTCCAGGTCTCTCATCGGCACACTTTGCAGCCAGAGCTCAGCAGTTTATTCAGTGTTACAAAGCACAATCCCTTTGTACCCTCAAAAAAGTATTTTTGACCACCTAGACCTAAAGGCAGAAAGCATTCCACGCAGTGTTAAAAGCAGTATGATTTTACAATACACATGAGCAGCACTGTTTCCCTGAATATATCAGCACCACAGACCCAATCCTCACTGCTGGGCAGCAAATTCTTGTGAAATGGGCAAATATAAAGTCCTGAACCACACACACTTTGTATGCAAAAAGCAGCCTCAGAAGTTGACTTGTATGAACAGAAAAAGTAGTAAAAATCTACCTAACATAAAGAATATTTGGGGTTGTCTCCTGATAACTCTAAACTGTTTTCAAGTCAGCAGCTCACCTGCTGCATTCAATATTTCCTTTGAAAAGAGTCAGAAAAGCAGAGCTCTGGTTGTGTTTGCTGTGGAGCAGCAACGCAGGCTGTTCCACGACTGGCAAAATGAACCAAACTTTGAGTATTTTTCATGTATGCACGGTCTAGGACATTGATAAAAATGTTAATTCCGTAACACATCTTTTAGCAGGGCATTAGTTTGCACCTTTCCCCTAACTAGTTGTCTATTTTCTCAAAACTTATGGGTTGTTCACCTTCTGGGCATCCCCACCATTTCTGCCAATTGTAGGTAAAACTCAAAAGGGCTTGAAAAGTTATCTAGGGACAGAGGACAGGTACCTACACACAAAAAAGTTTTCTCAGGGAGAAAAAAATATTATGTTTCTGTGCTCATCCCTCCTGTGCAACAAGGACTAGATCCGTGGAGACCATCACAGCCTTGAACTTTTACTGCAATTCAGCGGCTCAGCTTCCTAAAGACTTTTCCATGGATCTCTCACGAGTCCTAGGCACACAATCCCACAACTACTGCTTAGCTCAGATGTCACAGTACCGTACCTGTCTGCTACATCCATATCCCCTTCGATCTTGTTGAGCCCCCTCATGATGTTATCGAACTGCTCGCCCTGGTAATGCAGCACTTTTGCGGTGTCCTCCAGACGTTTCTGCGACCCCGTCAATAACCCCGTCAGCTCCTTCCCCTTCGTCGTCTGCAAAGCTGCTGCTTCTGCCCCCGCACCTTGGCTTGACAGCAACTGCTCCCTCCAGAAGTGCTCGAGGATGTTGAACACCACATTCCTGCTAGGCTGCAGGGAACTGAACCAGTGCTTGGTGTTCTTCTCCAGGATGGTGAGAGAGCTGAAGATTAGATTTGAAGACTCCTTCTTGATCTCGCTAATGCTGGAAAGATGAAAGTTGACCAACAGCTCCCCGGTCTTGTCAGCTGTAAATTTGATGGCGACAGGAGTCAGCGAGAGCCTGCCAGAGACCCATTGTTTGTTGGTGTCCAAGTAGTAGGAACAAGGCCAGCTATGGATATTTATGTCTTCGTTCATCAGCTCGCCGTTCAGAGCCTCCTCCAGAAGAGCAACGCTTTCAAAGCTAGGAGAAACTAGAGAGAGAAAAGAAAAATAAGCAAAACTCCTTAACAACATCCAGTATTTTCACCATAGCCTTATGTACACAAGACAGATTTGCAATCACCCACAGGTGTTTTACAAAATTTGGTTACCATTTGAGCGTTTCCTTCAGAAAGGCTCACCCTGCCTGAACAGGGCTGTCAGTACTGCTGCTGTCCCCAGCACAACAACGCTGCCTCCCCTTCTTAGGAGGCTCTCATCATGGTTCAGTACACAATACACAACAGCACCCACTTCAACTGCCCGCTGCGTTAACACATAGCTTTGAGTGGAGGAGAACTGACCAAAACCAGGAATATATTAAGTTCTCACGAACTTTTATCAAGTCTTTCACATGGCCCTTTTTATTGGAAAGCGGTGACGTAAAGAGCTCTCTATTCCCCTCCTCATCACCTGAGCGACCTCCCACAGACCAACATGTCCTGAAGAAAGTCCAGGAGGTACCAGAACACAGGGTCACCTATCCAAACCACAAACATCCATGAAACCACTGCTCCTTCCCCTTCAAGATACCAACATCCAGGTATGTAAAAAAAAAAATACACCCAGAAGGTCCATCCTGTGTATTCAACAGTGTAAATGAAACCACAAATCACCACTGACCAGAACTCAAACATTAAGGAGCAAAGATACCCAGTGACGCTGCTGGGAAAGCCCTGACAGACCCAAAGGGAAGCCGGGATGAAGATGCCATAGAGGTACTGGAAGAGGTGTACAAGCACAGAGCTTGCTCACCAGCACCTGAAATTCCAACAGAAACACATGGAGCCATCACATGTCCAAGGCCTGACTTGCTTGCCCCAGAACAATCTCAAGTTTGGAAAGGAAAATCCAAAAAAAACATCTGGTCCTGCACCTCCATCCCCACTCCCAAAGCCATTTCTTACACCCAAAGGGCCAGTCCGTGTCCTGCAGTACCTCCTCGGCAGTGCGAGTGTTCAGCGGGAGCATTACAGGCCAATTACCTTCCATAATTTAACTCCTTGTGAGCAGCCACCACGTAATTAGTGATCTAATTACTCGTTTATTCATCATCTCCAAGGCCTTTGAGGTGTGACAGCGTAATTTACAGATTAGCACCACAGCATTGTCACAAGGCGTTCAGGTACTTGCACGGCACAGTAAATGAAAAGTTAGGCCTCTACCACAAAAGCCCCAGCCAGATTGATACCGAGACTCATTACACCTTTCGATTTTCTTACGATCTGTTCCCCTTACGAAGGTGAAGGAATCCTAATGCAACCAAAAACTAACAGACCTTTCCCTCAGGTAGCACTGGTACGAGCTCCTGGAGCACATGCTTGAAATCTGCTCATGTTTTCAGGTTGCTGCCTCATTAACAAGCTTTAAATAGAGCTTCTTGCTGTGATGTGAGCCAAATAGTGAGAAAAAGTCCACAGAAAAATTGATTCAGGAAAGTACCTACAGCCAGACTGCAATGACAGGGTTTAAGAAATACAGTTTCTGTATCGATCGTTTACTGAATAATTCCATAATTTGGAGGGAAAGCTAAAAGCCCTGGCCTCAATTCTTTAATCTAGGAAAGAAGGTAAGGTAACTCCTCTAATGCAGTGAGGTTTGCTCAAACAGATCTCATGAAGAGCTTTTCTTTCCCTCCAAGACTGGCCTTTGTGAGCAGCCAACGATATTAATTTCTATTTAAAGATTATTCTTTCTTCAATACAGAACAACACCACCAAAGTCATTCACAAAGAAACAGAAAAGAAAAACACCTGAAGGATCAGCCAAACGTGACCACAAAGAACCACGCATCAGGAGCGGGGCTCCCGAACAGCCATAAACTGAATTGGAGAAGCCTAAGTTACATTAGTATTGAAATCAGCACCAGGTAAAACTAAATCATGGCGTTAGAGCTTTGTTAATTAGGAACTACAAATCTAGAGGTTTAACAGCTCGAGGGTGCCTAGGTTTCAACACTGATGTTTTCCTTCTATAAAAACACTTTGAGGTATTATCATCTCCCTCCCTCACATTACGTGCTCAAAGGTTTTAAGTTGCCACCCATCTAGCATGTTTTAAGACATGTATACACTCATGCAGAGGATTTCAGATGCATATAAAGTCACACAAAGTATCGGAGAGAAAAATCTCTCTCAGAACTACCAGGAACAGTGATAGGATATCAAACAAGAAATAAACCAAAATAAACCAAAACAAACATCTCATATTACGACTCCTCATACCCTAACACATACTGCGAAGGCACTGAAGGAGCTCCCATCAAACCCAGGGGAAAAGAAACAAAAAATCAGCCGCTTCCCAGGCTATCAAGTGCATCACATTCGGGACCAACCCTGACACCACCCCCTCCGACAGTAGCATGCAACCGTTTGCTATGTACACCTGTTTTCAGGAAAACCTCCTAAATAGCAGCATGCTGCTCACAAGCTGTTTCCCTGAGGTGTTATTTTATAAGTAACGATGAAACAGAGACGCTGAAAGATTACAAGTTCTGCAGAGGATCACAAGGGAAACCTGGAAGCGAACGCAAGTTGCTCAACGCTCACTGCTGGGACAGGCACAGAGGAACAAAATGTCATCTGGAAAACAAATCCCAGACCTTGCTACCAGTGACAGCCACCCTAAATAAGGCACAACTGTACTACAGAGGCAAGGAGGAATGGTAAACAAGTAAGCAACCCTTAAAATTCCCTAAAAATCCCAGCCTAGAGCCTCTTTTCACAGGCTAAGAGTTCACAAACCGCCCTGTACAGATAGCATTTTCTCTCGAGCCTGCTCAATACCAGAAATTGAAGTAGAAATACCAGCAACCAACGCAGTCCCACAACTGTGCCATAATAACACGTTCCTTACCCATACCACGAGCTCCTTACCTCTATCTGTAGACGCAGAACTCTCAGGCAGCCTCGTGGGAGCTGCTATCTGTACAGAACCATCCATCTCTACATAGATTTTTTTCCCCTGTGTATTTCTCTTCAACGTCCAGGAGAGCAGGTGAAAATAAAAAGGGAGCTAAAGCAGAAATCCTGCTATGCCCGTTACCAGAAACGCCAAAAAAACAGCAGCATGTAATCAACAGAGGACGTATGATTACCCCTGGGTCTAAGAGAGTAAAAAAAGCTCTCTCAGCCCAGGGGAAGAAACGAAGCAGTCACTTGACCCGGGCAGTTATACGTGTGCATGCCCTGGGTCACATGGCTTTTGACTCACCTGAGAGCTTGGCCTGACAGTCAGCTTCTTTCTGAGCCCAAGGGCAAAATGCCCAAGCAAGAACCTACTTAGGAATCAAGTCCCTTCACCGTTCCAGCACATTTTTTCCCCAATATAATGGTTTAGCTAGCATTGGATCTGCACAACCTCCCCCCCCAAGACAAAAACGTTTAAACATGCACTTCACTTCTGCAAGGTAAGAATGATTTTATTCAGTAACACAAAAACATCAGTGGTACGGAACGCAGCTACTGTTTAAAAGCTTTCAACAGGGCACTATAATTTAACACAAAGCTTCCGGGAGCTCGCTTTTAACACTAGTAAAATTCCTCAAGCGTTTAACACAAAGAAATGGTCACAGGCACCTGAATTTAGCTGGAAAAAAAAAGCATCAAATCCATGCTTCGCCTGTGACACTCACACTGTGTCTTCTGTCTCTCCGATGGGTACTGACCCGTGATCATGTTTTCTGAGCTACCAAAAGAAATATCATTATCCTACTGTTCTTGTAACTCTTGAATCTGTATTAAGGAAACTTCTCTTCGGTCTCTACTAGAAGCGTTTTCCCCTTTTCCAGAGAACACTTGGTCTCTGATTAGCTTGCACCTCCATGGAAAACACTTGAGATTCAGCATTTCGCTGCTCCCTGTTCTATTCCTTCTAAAACAGGACTAGAATCCCCTTAGCGACAAGACGTGGTATTCATGGCTCTGTAAAACACACTGGGAAAAAAAGCCTTAAAAGACAAGTTCCAGTATTCCCACCCAGAAAAGTGACAATGAACAGGTGTAAGCAAGTCATTTATGTTACCATGAAAATGACTCAGGTGGCAGAAAATAAGTGGCTTTAAATTACTTGTAAATACAGTCAGGAACAGGTTCATCAGGGTTACGGTGCTTGAACTGCTTGCTGTGCATGCAGTGGAATAGGAGGAGCCACCCAAAATGATTTCTCAATGAATTCCTTCGTTTTGCCCGCATTTTTGTCCACAGCACAGATAACCCAAGCAGTCTCGCCCAGCCTGGGCTCCCCAACATCAACGATTCGTGTTCTGCTCTACTCTGCAAACCACCTTTTTCTGGGGGAAGGAGGAACAGCCCAACATTTGTCTCCTTGACACGGCAGCACAACAGCCAGCGAGAACTAGGCTTAGCAGCAAAGAAACGTGGATTGCATTTCTGACAGTGGCACCGCAACATCGCGCACATTCTTCAGCCAACACGTCTCAGTGGCTGGTTCCATATAAAGAAGGTGACTCACCCGCTCTTGTGAGGTGCTTTGAGATCACCTAATGAAACGTAAGCATTACTAATTGCCCCAGCATTACTAATTGTCCCAGCTGCGAGGAGAGGCTACATACGTTGCGAGAAGGCGCTGCCAGCTCACCCCTCCACAAGGTGGCTGCCTCAGAGCCTCCAAAACTCAGAGATTCCCCTCACCTGCGCTTGCTGATCACCTGCAGAACATTCCTGAACGTGTTTCTAACACGGCATTTCTTTTCTGATCTCCTCCATGGAGGGTTTCCACCAGGTCAGCATCTTTGATGGTTTATTCCCACATGGCACCATCTGTGAGTTTTAACAGCCCTGTGAGCCCCACAACCCTTGCAAGAAGCACGTTTATAAGATTTATCCAGCAGCAACTCCTCTTTTTAATTAGATGTCTAACACACTGACCCACCAGGCTCCTAACTCTGATTCTCCAAGTGATGCCACAAGACAAAGTACTTCCAAGTGACCTGGCAAGAAACACAATGGGCAAAGATTGGTGGCAGCTCTGTGCAACATGGAATTTGTCTCCTCCCACCTCAAGAGACCAACAGACCCGCTAAGAAGGAGCATCAGCACCGAGGGGCTCCTCCACATCAATGTTTCCATCCTTCCACGGGAAGGACGTTCTGATTGCACACCATTTCTGACACCAAGGGGATCTCTGCAGAAGACTAAAGTCCCCCTAAACCTTCCCACACCTATTTAAACTCCGGGACAGCCACGGTTCGCTCCCTTGAACGCACACCAGCCCATACACCCCCCAGATTAACACCCACCAGCTGAGGTGACATCCCAGCAGGATCCTTTCGATCCCAACCCTGTCTTTGCCTTCTCCAACCCAAAACACAGCCGCATCTGCACTTCTTAAGCCTAGCTGCCCCCCAGGGCCCCTGCTCCATGCGAAGTGGGCCCTCCCTCCCTTCCTCCCTCTCTCCCCCCCCC
>CM021732.1:1836826-1955399 GCA_011075105.1 Heteronetta atricapilla | reverse complement strand
GGGGGGGGGCTCAAAATGGCGGCGCCAAGATGGCGGCTGCGCCTCTTGCTCTTTCCCCACAACTCTCACCCGGCCTCCTGCTCTCTCTCAGCGCCCTGCCGTCCCTCAGTCCCCTCAGTGTCCTCTCCCCTGAGGCCTCTTCCCGTACCGTGCGGGTTCTCCCTGCCCCGGGCGCAGCCACCCCCCTGTCATTCCGCGCTCCCCCTCCGTCTCTTCGCTTCGTTTCGCCTCTGGGAGCTCCCCGGCCCGCTGAGGAGGGGCTGAGAAGGGTGGGCTGAGGGGGTTGCCGCATTTCGGATCCTCCCTTTTCACAGCCCCCTCTCCAGCACAGCTTGCAGCTGTCTCCTGTGGTCCATGGTGTTTTGGGGTGGTTTGCTTCCCCCACACAGTTTGTGTAAAAGGGATCCCCACTGAAATCAATCCTTCTGCTGTTTTAGGAAGGAGCCAGCCCTCGCTGACTGTCCCCAGAGAGTGGGGTTGCCCAGGCAAGAACGTGACAGGAAAACGGCATCTTTACTACCCGCTACATAACATCAGGAACCCACCAGAGTTAAACGTTACAAAGCATGGAAGACCCTAATTAGCCCGGTGGGGTGGGGTGCTCTTGCACAACACCCTGTTTTACCTCTCAGCGTTCATATTTTCCTGTGAGTTTTCACAGACTTAAAAGGATCAAGGCATGTAACGGGAGAGCATCTGGTCCGTGCTGCCTTGGCCAAGTCGGGAAGAGCCTCCAGCCTGCATGGACAGGGCGACATTTGCCTGCTCCACCGCCTTTTTTCGTGACTACAGCAGTTCGTCTCAGAGCGCCTTCTGCCTCCCCGCGGGACACGTCGACTTTATTGATAAAGTCGAGTCGTTCACGTACTCAGACTTCTTCCGCGATTACCTGATTCCCAACCATCCCTGTATTTTCTCAGCAAAATTCACTGATGGCTGGGGCAGCAGGAGAAATTGGGTTACGTGGGATGGAAAGCCTGATTTTGATCACCTGCTGCAGAAGTTTGGTAAGTCATGGCATTTTAATACCTAATTGAAACGTATGCTAAATGGAACCATACTTTATTTGTCTAGAAATAGCACCTCTAGCCAAACTGAAGCAATTCTCCAGTCTTTTTTCTAAGTTAATTCATCTGTTTTCTATACATACTGTTTTGTATTCATACATTTTGTTGCAATCAAATTCCAATCTTGAATTTGTGTCCTTAATAATAAAATAAAAAGCGCTGTATAATTTAATTGTACCATTTTATATACCTGCTTGACTATAACCACAAGAGCAGCCTGACACTTACGGAATAGGAATAGGCAAGGAGAAAATATTAGCAGTGAAAAATCTCAGAGCTAGACTTCAGTCTGTAAATTATTAGTGTATTTAATAAATATCAATTCCCAATTCCCAATGTAGTTTGTTAAAAAGAAACTGCAGGTCATATTAAGTAAATAATTTCTGGTCTGAAGCACGTTTGCCTAGTACGGTGGTGTCAGGAGTGAGAGCTGGACAAGTGATTGTTGCTTTATGGATTTGGACTGTGCTTAGCATGATAGTGCCCAGACCTTAGAAGCTGCCACAATGAATAAGGTTGAAGGAGTTCAGTCTCAGCACCAGTTACTCTGTTCCCACGTGAACTCAAAGAGTTTATATTTCAGGAGACGCTATAGTACCTGTTGCCAACTGTGATGTCAAGGAGTACAATTCGAACCCAAAGGAGCAGCTCCCCTTCAAGGAGTACATAAATTACTGGAAAGAGTACATTAAAAATGACTACCACTCATCCCGAGGGTGCCTTTACCTAAAGGACTGGCACCTGAGCAGGTAAGAGAGCACTGTGCAAACCCCTGCATGCCACACACAGCAGGGAGCTGCCATGAAACCTTAACATTTGTCTTTTTAATGCTCGAGAGTTGAAATGCTGCCAGCGCTGTTTCTTAGCACCTGCCCACTGAAATATCAGTCCTGTTCATGGTGTACTACGTGCAGTGAGATTCATAAACAGCTCACTATTTCCTGAAGAGGCTCCCAGTCTTGAGCACTTGCATTTTCATCTGTGTTTTACATGACTGTGGGAACCAGGTGACTGTAAGATTTGGCTTTCATCTGACTGTTATTTCTAGAAAGAATGGGGACGTTTCTAATGGTACTTAATTCAGAGAGCATTCTCTCCTTTTTCATATGAGCTATGATCCTTTAGCATCCATTTTCTTTTCTGCTAACTTTCCCAGTCATTAAAGTTCTCTTCAACCTGTGCAGTCTTTCCTTCTTCAGCCTGCTCCTTGTGAGGTTCTTGAATTGTCCATTCAGCCGCGTCTGGCTGGGACTTTTATGTCTTTTCACCCAAATCTCTTCTTCCTTAAATGTATCCAGCTTCTAATCCAGCTTTCTTGTTTTCAGTTCTTGTTTTCACTTTTGAATGTGCCAGTGACTTACAACAGAGGAAATTAGTCAGTCTCTGCCTCCCAGTTTGTTTGCTTTCACAGACATCAGTACTGTGGCTTGCTGCAGGAAGTCTGCACGTGTGGCCTTGATAGGAAACGGGTTGCATATACTGTGGGGAGAGGCCACACGCTTGTCAAATCCCACAGCCTGGCTTCCCTCCTAACCCTTACACCCCCAATCTGTCATCCAGTTGGACAACTGGCTTTGCAGGCATCTCAGCTAAAATAAACGTGTTTATTAGGAACCATCTTTGCCACGATGAGGAGTCTCCTAAATAATAGTTAAGCTTCACAGCTCTCCCGGGAGACAGAAAAGCGCTGTTGTGTGCATTCTGAATGCAACTTGGAGCTGTAAATGGTACAAAAGAGATGGAAACAAGGTACTAATGGCCTGAAAGAGATCTGATTAATCTCTGCTTCTAGGCTTGGGGAACTGAGGTAGAAGGAACAATGCTGCATTTTTCTGAGACACTTTATCTTTTTAAGAGCTTTCCCAGAACAAGATGTTTATACAACGCCCGTGTATTTCTCATCCGACTGGCTGAATGAGTACTGGGATGCTATAGCTGTGGATGATTACCGGTTTGTCTACATGGGACCTAAAGGTTCATGGTAAGACAGCTTGGTTTCTGTCACTTTATGTACTCTTTGTTAAGATTTACAGGGGATTTTTAAGATTTACAGGGATTATCACATCGTATTTCAGGATATCATGCACTTTCAGGCAGTGCAGCAGTAAACCCAGCAGTCTTGTTTCTTGAGCTGGTTTGTTTCTGGATGTGATGTGTCCTTCTACAGTCAGCTGAGGTCCTTTTGCACTGTGAAAAGCCCTGAACAGTTTACACAGGATCTGTAGGAAGTGTCAGCTGGTTTATGAAAGATTTTAGAGCAGAAAACCCATGGGGGACCATCAACCTCTTGTGATTTGCAGAACCAACAGAAGCCTCAGAGGGGCGCTGATGGGTTGGTCGGGTATTTTGCAGGTGGAAAAGTAAGTCAAGCCTTGGTGATAAGTTTGCATTTGCAGTATTCTCAGCAGTTCACCTCATAGAATCTCCTGCTCTTGAAGAACTTGTATGACAGATTAAAAATTAACTGATGGAGAAGCACAGAGGATATAAAACGCTGCAATAATGTGCAGATACAATGGTCTCTGACTACTTAAACAGAAGTAAATGAAGAGGCTGACAGTTTGGGATCAGGCTTGCATAGTAAAGGTTACCTTCTGTGTGCTTGACTCTTGCAGGCATGAATTCATTGTACATATTTTAGGTACTGTCTTTACTTAAGCCTCTGATTTGCCCCACAGGACTCCATTCCACGCTGATGTCTTCCGTTCCTATAGCTGGTCAGCCAATATATGTGGGAGGAAGAAATGGCTGCTCTACCCGCCAGGACAGGAGGGCTACCTGAAAGATCGCCACGGCAACTTGCCCTTTGATGTCACTGCACCTGGTCTTCAGGACAAGAGTGTTTACCCTCGCTACAACCAAAGCCAACCTCCTGTAGAAATCGTGCAGGAAGCAGGGGAGATAGTTTTCATCCCCAGTGGATGGCACCATCAAGTTTACAACCTGGTAAGATCACTGATGGCAACCTTTTCATAACACAGAGTGATAAACTGTAGGCTTGAATTGGATCAAACTTTTATTGCCACAGCATCCTGTGGATGCTGAAAGTCTAAATGGGCTACAAAAAAGTTTACAGAGGGATTCATGGGGGAGAAAATCTTCCAGTGGCTGCTCAAGATGGTGGCTAACACTAACCTTGAACTCAGAAGCTCCCTGGGTCATTGACTGCTAGGAGATGGGAGTGCACAGAATTGGAAGAAGCTGTCTGCACCCTCTTTTCTTATGCTCTTCTTTATTAGATGCTGGGAGTCACTGAGAAATAGGATACTGGATGAGAGCGATTTATGCTGAGGCTGTTAATCTTCATTTATAACTGTGAATTGCAGTTGACTATTGGAAAATGCTGACAAATTTGTTGTCATGATAACGAGCCAAAATTAACAGCCTTGTTCCTCCCACCCCATATCTTCGCCTCCAGAAAAGGAATGCTCAGACAGAGGAGCTAGAGACATTTGACAATTTAAAAAGTGAAAAAAGCTGTTGATGTTTAGGGGAATTAGAGACAGTTTTTCAGCACAGTGGGGGTATTGGTGCCAAAGAAGCATTTCTTTTGTTGAGGGATATGATTTTATGTTTTGCAGTATCAGTGATACTACAGCTGTCCTCTCACACTGTCCTAGGTAAAGATTAATAACAATTTAACCTCTTCCTTCAGGAGGATACCATCTCCATTAACCACAACTGGGTGAACGGCTGCAACGTAGCTATAATGTGGTGCTTCCTGCAGGATGAATTGGCAGCTGTCCAGCGGGAAATCAATGAGTGGAAGGACCCTATGGATGATTGGCACCTTCAGTGTCAGGTATAACAACACGTTTCCTCCTGGCTGACTCTGTTAGAGGGTCATGTATTTCAGGGTTTTATTTTGCCACCTTATTAGAGCTCTAAGACACACAAGTCCTCAAGCTCATTTCTGGAATTAGTATGTGATTCGTAAGGAAGTAGGAACTTCTGACAACTTCATTTCTCAGGAAGTTAAGTATTAGTTTAGGAAGATAGTAGGGAAAGGCTCGTGTCAGTGCATATTTTCTGTGCCAAGGAGGTTAGGATGTTGTCTGAAAAACTAATGCTTCAATTGTTCTTCAACTACCAAGGTTAGCATTGGTGTCGAAATCAATCCTTTACGTAGTAATTCCTTTCTCTTTTGCAACATATAAGTGCTTTTTCATTTAAACAGCAGAACTTAGAGACTGTCACACAGGAGAACTGGTTTGAATATCATTCGTGATCGAACAGTGAATCCCAAACAAGTAAAATTAAGGTGAAGGTGGCAGGAGGCTTTTGTGTTTGTAGATATGATGCTTTCAGAAAGCAAAATTAGAGAGCAGTGTAGTATCTTGTATGTTTCCAAAATCTTAAGTGTGAAGCACAGGTAAAGTTTATTTCTGTAGGCTGTTACTGTTGCTAAAATGATACCCTCCAAGAATAGTTTCAAAACCACAGCCATTTCGTAGCTAGAACAAACTGTGTGTTGTTTTGAGGGCTAATGAAGTTTCAAATCAGGTAAGGAATTTTAGTGCCATCAGGAAACCACAAAAAAAAAATTACTTAAAATTCTGGCTAGATTAAGTCTGTAATTCTTACTGTAAACAAAAGAGTTGCTTCCATTTCAGTGCTGTTTTTTTTTTGTTTTGTGTTGTTTTTCCCCATAGTTGATAATGAAATCTTGTACGGGTATAGACTACAAGGAGTTCTACAACTTCCTCAAAGTTATTGCAGAGAACAGGATTTCTATCTTGGAAAATGGCCTCGATGACGAAGCTTCAGCAAAAAACACTCCAAAAGCTGCCATTTCCACCTTGGGCATGCTCCACGCAGTGTTTGATTTAAAGAGGACTGTGAAGGTGTTAACATCATTGAGTGCTAATGAAGATTTCAAGAAACTAGACCTGACATCACTTTCTCCACCTCCGGAGGCGTTGCTCCACCACTTGAAAGCAGCAATAGATACAGCGCTACTCTAACTTCCTATTTATTCAGTTCTTTGTAAAAAGAACCTTTTGCAAAATGGGTGTTTGTAGAAGAATGACTCCTCCCTGTGTAATAGCTGTTGCAGTTTAAGTACAAAGAGCCTTAATATAGAGTGGGGAGAGAGTACATTCATGAGATGACTGAGTACTTTTTAAAGTGACAGCAGTTAAGTATCAAGAATAATTAGGAAAAAAATATAATGGGAAAAAAAATCATATTATTATTGTGGAGTCTGATAAAGTGAGCCCTGCTGGTAGAGGAACAGAAATTGTGGAGCAAGTTTCAATCTGGCAGGACTAAACATGGGAACTGCAGCAAACTGCAGGATATTCCCTCAGCTTCTGAAAGCACAGCATACTGAGAACTAATCTGCGCTGCAGACTCCAGCAGTTAAGCTCTGCTTTGAATGGTCACAGTGAAATTATTTTAAGACCTGTCCTGCTTCTGGGTGTCGCTTGGACTTTTTAATGTTAGAGGACCCTCGTTAGCTCCCCTTGAAGCCTGAGCTGGCTCCCCAGATGCAGCTTGGCTGTGGAAGAGCTGACTGTGCTAGTTTCTTATACAGTGGAGCCTCTCTAAAGCTGAAAGCCTCAGGTAGAACAAGCCTTTGTTCTGTTGCAGGGCCTGCAGGATAGATTTTAACATAGCAGGAAGATGTCCTGCTAGCAAACCTACCACTAATAATTTAACCATCCGATCCACCCAAGCTCAAAAGAAGCTTGAATGTACTCTCTCATTTCTACACACTATTTCAAGGCTCAGTATTTCATCAAGTAGAGACTTGATTAATCAGGGAAGCTAGCAAGTAGCCTAATATTATCTCCTAAAAAAAAAAAAAAAGCCATGCTTTTAACACTGCAGATAGCACTACTGCATGGTTACAGAGCACAATTTGCAACCTGAATGCTACCCTCAGGCTAAAGAGCATTTCCAGTGAAGCGTCCCTCTTGCTTTTACTGGTTGGCAAGAAAGCCTAGAAGCACAAATGGCTGCACACTGTTACCTTAGTTGCCTCTTTAGGGCTCACTTGAATTCCTGGTCAAGTTACTTCCTGAATTTTTAACCAGAGTTGACCAGTAAGAGCAGCTAATAAACTTATGTTTAGACAGTGCAATACTAGGAGTCAACAGGCTGAAAAATCTCAACATTTTCTAGATAATCCTGTGGAGTTTGGACATGCATGCATTCTGCATGTGCTGTTTTGTAGTAGAAGTTAAGCATTTTGAGTAGGAAATGGTACCTGAAAATAAAATCAATACCTAGAGCATGGAAGAACACCGTATGGAGAAAATACTGTTTTTTGTTGTTTTTAAACAGCTGTGACTACATCTCTGTGATTCATCCTTCTGGCAGGGTATTTCTTTGGACTGAAAAAGTGCCAGTTCTAAGCAACTCACATTAAAAGTTCACAGCTGTCACTTAAGGTTGTTTACATTCTCAAATGTAGGCAGCTGGAGCTTTTCTTCCTTACAAGAATAAGGTGAAATTTCATAGAGATGAGAAACAATGCTTTAAAGGTGATAATCAGGGTGCTGGGAGGAAAGCATGTGTTTGGTTTTGTATTCCCCAGTCTCACTGCATGTTGTGTTAACTGGTATTGGCACCAACCACTTTATAAAATTGCAGTGAATTCCATGGGTGCTTAAAGGACTTGCTTGGGTGAACAATACTTTTCATTTCATGTCAATGCAAGTCTACCTTTTCCACTGAGAACCCGGTATCTCAGCCTACCCAGGATCAGTTTAGGCACTCTGCTGTCCAGCAGACTTCATCCACATTTCCACAGGGAAAAGTGGCACAAAGGTTGGCTTTATTGGTTCAATCTCTTACAATTATATTAAATACCTTGTATTTCTTGTATTTCAAATTCTTCCATTCCCATGAAAGTCAGCAAGCAAGCCACGTATTTTCTAAAGTTAAGGGAAAGGAAGTTCTCACAAGAGTCTGAAGACAGCAACAAGGTTGAAATAAATATACAAACCTGGAATCTCTCTTAAAAATTAAACAGCTTTATTTATTTAAATACAGTTACTGTAAAACATACATTAGGATACTCTCATACCAATATATTAACTATTGTAACCACTGTACTATTTATTAAAGCATCATACTTATGACAAACAGGAGGAAACAGTCTGCTGAGTTTTCTTTTCCTGAAGTCACAGACCTGGACAATTTAAAAGTCAAACTATAAAAAAACCAGCAGGTTAAAATCTAGTTCAAAAGAGCTTTTGCTCCAATATACACACATTAGTATTTTCATCTGATAGCAACAGCATACCAAATATCCATTTGCCTTTTTTAAAGGCAGAATAAAAACCAGCCCAATTTTAATCTGATTTGTACCCCTCACTGGTGTCAGTGGGTAGTCTGTCAGCACAAGGCCGCGCACCTCGGAAAAAAAAAAATCAGTGTTTTTGCAGCTTTGTCAGTGCTGAAGGCCATGTGTTTTTGTGTGTTTTCTCCCCAGGATTTGAGATCTGTCACCTTTTTATTGGGCACACACAAACCCCTGCAGAATTACAAAGCAGCACCAGCATGTTCAAGGTGCAAATGTCACATCCCTGAGATTGGATAAGAGACTGCAGAGTATAAATACAAACCATACAAGTATCTTAAGGAAGTTAGTCAATAGCAGCTTTACAGTGCAATGAAGAGGTACTGAGTTTGGCATAGGGAGGAAGAGGAATAGGAAGATCTTAGGGATACAAGAAAAGCCACCTCACTCCAGGCACAAGTTGTTTAGGAGTGCAGAGATGTCTCTCTCGTCTGTGCCACATTTCCACCATCCAGAAACAGTCTCACCAAAATGTCTCTCCAGGTTTCACTTGACCACTTTCTACAAAACGATCTCTTCTCCCTTATGTCGGTTCACCAGCGCAAAACAAACACAGCAACTGAGAGAACAGTTAACAAACGGTTTCGAGGGAAAGAGGCAGATTGCCAGTTTTAGGAAACCGAAATAAATCTATAGGGCAAAAAGAAACCCTGGCCGCTTTCCACAGAGATTCCCCAACACAAACTGAGGTTGTGTATCAAAGGCTTTCACAGCCCACAGCCATCTGCGTGTCTGTGCTTTACTGTCGTAGCTAGCCTAAGAGAAAGAGCCAACAAGAAAGCCTCATCTGAAAAATAACCATCCTTCCCTTACTACAGGCAGCTGGAGCAGCAGTGACTCGATGGCTTCTTCGTCCAACAGTGCTTGGTCAAGAAAGCGGGGCAGGGAGGAGGGTCCCTTCTGGTCCTGGGGCTCAGGAGCTGTGGCTCAGGTGGCAGTTCTCTCTCTGGTGGAGTCTCATCCTCTGTATGTGCTCGTAGCAAGACTGGGCAAAGAACAGAGCAACCCATTAGGGAAAAAAAATAGGAGCTTTGGAGCCAAGTTTTGTTATCCAGCACAGAATGAAGCTGGATTGCCACCCTAGGCTAGATAAAAGATTAAATCTGCATGTTGTAAGTTAATGATAAAAATATTTTCTTGACTAGAAGGAAAATAACCTGTGGTAGGCAATGTGAACAGCCCTCTAAAATTGTATGAAGGTTGAGAGCATGCATCAACGTCTCTACCATGCAAGAAAGACTTTCCTACAACTTCTTTATCAGTCAGTGATAAAAACATTTTCTCACCTCCAACGCTGTTAGCAGGAAGTCGTACAGTCCTCCCTGATTAGTGGGGTCCATCAAGTCTCTGATCAGATGGATCTCAGCTCCCAGGTGCTGGATTCTAGGGGAAAAAAAAGCTACAACTGGAACAAATCCCTGGGCACCAACGTTTCTGGGCATGTGCTTGATATCTGACTAAGTACAGAGGGAGGCACAGGTCTGGAAATCCATTGCTGATTCCCTGTGCATCACATTGAACTTCAGGAGATCGAGTCCTTGAAGTATCCTGCGTGACTGGATGTCAGTGAGGATGCTCAGCCTCTCTGATTCCACTCCTCTATTGCCTACAGACAAGAAAGCTGCCTGGCAATACAAACCTGTATCATACAACAACAGTAGCAAAAATAAATAGCAATAGCGTTTTTTAAGCTTCTGGATTTCAAGACTCAGCCCCAAGTTTAAACATTTCACCCTTTTTTTTGGATGCCAAGAACATCCAGAAAGTCAGTCAAGGATTTTGACTCAAAAATTGCCAAAAAAAAAAAAAAAAAAAAGTGTAGTTTCATTCTACTGAATACAAGCAGATTCCTGCAGTTTGAGTGATAGAAACACAGGCACGGCCTCTTTGGCAGAAATGAAAAAGATCCAGTTAGGACTAGTGTCTGCAGGAAGGGCAGCAAAGTGAACACAACACCTTTCTTGCACATCTGCACTGCCCTGGAGCTCATTCAAAGCCTGTTGTCTTCTGATTTTGCCTTCACGTCTCTCTCATCCCAGTGTGCAGATAATTCCCATGAAAGCATCAACAATTGGCCTTCAAAGACCACATATTCCTATTTTCCATGATCATCTGGGATGCCAGTCAGACTGCATTTCTCATGACAACCCTGAACCACCCTCTTGGATGGCCACTCAGCCAGTCTCCAACCACGTTAGACCATGGCCAACACCATCAGGCCACAGCTGGCAGACCGTAGCACGCGAGAACCCAAATACAGCTCAGGAAAAAAATATACTAAAATACAAATCCTTGTTTTTTTTCTTAATTAAAACTATTGGACCTGGAAACGTGGCTGTCCGTTCCTGATTGAGGTAGCATACGACCGTCGGATTGGGAAGTGAAAAGGTGCCACTTACTTAGCTCGCGACACAACATACATCAGCAGGGGCAAGAGGTCATCCATGGGGAGCTTGTAGTCCGTCTCCACCACCCGGGACACAGTGCTCTCTATCTCCTCGTACGTCTTCTGGAGGATCAGAAGCTTTTCCCGGGGATCCACCGTGGTGCTGTCAGTGTGAAAACAGTTGGGTCAAAGATGCTTCCTCTACACGGGTCAAGGGATAAAGCAGTGGGGCTTAAAAAAAATAAAATCCTCAGAGCAGACCTTCACACTACAAAAAAAAAGTCAATCATCTTAAATGGCTGCACCCAAAAAGAGTTAACAAGGTGGTGCCAGGAGGTATCACCACAGTGTAATGAGGTCCAGGTGGACCTTGAGACTCCCCAGGTCCTTAGCACCATAATGCCAACCTGTCATTTTGTCAGGACTAGCTCAAGTCACAGTCCCTCAAATAAGATTTAAGCAGCGTGGAACAAATCACTTTGGGCAGCTCTACCACGGAAGCATACTCTTGGGGGAATAATACAGCTGTTACATCTATAAAGTTGGTTTTCTTGCCCATCACATCCTGCAAAGGCACTCACCTGTGCTGCTTTCCCCAGATAGCAGTCGCAGTGGCTTCCCAAGGGAGGCTCTCACCAGGGCTAGTATACGAAAGGACCTGAGGACTCCCCCTGATACATCTCTCTACACTTCTCCACACCATTTTATCTCCCTTCCCACATCCTCTAAGCCAAAAACTCATGCAGAGCTTCTAAAATCAAACTCTGCATTGCTAACAGTAACGTTTTGGGAAACCACACTGCCTGGATATCCCTCACCTAGCTCCATCCGTGCATCCAGAGCGATGGGTTATATCATGACCTGGCAGTCATAGCCAGGCCCAATTTGATAGGCATATTCACATGAGCAAACTCCATTTTGAAGCCAGATTTTATGGAGGAAAATTAAAGCATACATTAAAAATTCAGCAAAATTAAATGGAGACATTTTCCAGGGGAGGATTGCATTTAAACACTTAAAACATTGCCTTGGCACTCTGGGGGGAAAGAAAATTCCTACAAAAGATACATTTTAGTTTCTGCTGAACGAATGTCACAAATAGTTTTTCTTTCAACAACCTTGCAGGCTGAACCACATATGCTTTTGTAAATAGGTGTGAAGTTACGGCACTTCCCAGAATAAGGAAAATCCCCATCAGCTCTGACTGTCAGTAGGTTAAGGCTAGTGACTTACATCAGCTTCTGCAAACACTCCGTGGCAGACAGGAAACACTTGTCTTTGATAAGGGATCGCCTCTGAAAAGGAGACAGAGTTGTGCCTCTGGAGGAGCATCTCTCCAAGAGCCACCACGTAGCCCCGCACCACTTCACTGCCATGCCAGAGGTAGCTCCTAGGGCCAGCTCTTACCTGGTTGGTGGTCAAGGTGAGATCTTTCAGAGGCCAAAGGTGTCTGAAAGGAGATGACAGAAAAAAAAAAAAAAAAAGGTTTAGAAGGCAGATGTCCATGTCTTAACTCCACCCTAAGTCAGTCTTGACTGTTCACATCTCCTCGCTCAAGGTGATGCAGAAGTCATGGTGGTGCACGAGGCTGAGTTCTCTACTCTCATTACATGGCTACAGGAAAAAAAAAAATAGCTCAGCCATTGACCTGAAATTAGGGTTCATTTCACCCACAGATGCTCCTGTAATAATCAGTGGAGAGATTTGGCACTTTCAGATTCAATTCTTCTCACTGGGTCTAGACTGAATCACCCTGGGACTCTGGGTGTCTTGCTACGCCACTTAAACCATTGAGCAGCAGATGACACAGTTTTAGAAAACCTCACATGCCTCTTGAGTCTGAGTCATCAAGTCATTAGTCTTCACGTAACACTGCCAAAGATGGATTTCACTGAAGGAATGGGTGAAGAAGTGTCAGGCTCCACAGCCTTTCCCATGTCTCGAGACTGTGCCCCCACACAGCAGGTACCATTTGGTGATCTACAGCCCTTTCTGAGACACATTTATGAATTATATCCTATTGTTTCCAAGTCAGAGGAAACCATTTATTTGGCGAGTTAGAAATGAAGAGTTTTGCTGAAGGAAAAGTAGCACAGCTAATAGCAGCTTTCCACTAGTCAGTGTCCTCACAGACAGCGGTGTAGGCACTCCATGGACTTCCTTCAGCAACCTAGGGAAGACTTCGGTGCAACAGCTAACGATGGAATAAGGGACCAACATGATATGATTCTCCCCTCCCATGCCATCAAACTTTCCCTGGCTGCCAGCTTCCCAGCTGATATCATCGGAGTGTATCCTGAGATGAAAAAAAGTCACTTACTTCTGTACATCCAGAAACTCTAGCAGCTTGATGTCAGGAAACAGACTTAGGTCCACAATCCCTTGACAGTAGAGGTCATCTTCTCTTTCATGATAGAGCATGTAGAGCATGAAAAGCTCAGGGTAGAAGCAGGGCAAGATCAACGGCAGGACCACACTGCACGCCTTCTGGTCACTACGGCAGAGACAAGCACAGCTGAGTCCTGTTGGGACTTACGTCCCCCAGAAATATTCCTACCATCCTATTCTAGGAACATCATGTCTTCTGCCATGTTTCCTGCAGCGCATTCCCTATTTCCAGGCCTGCCTTTTTCTCCAGTGATAGTAAGGAAGGCTCCTGCAGCTGATGTGAAGCACATGGTGGTGCTGGGACTGCTGTCCTGCACACAACCAGCCCAGCAGCTGGTGTGGGTTATCTTGCAAGACTGGGTCCCATGTGCCTCCAACTCCCCACACCTTTATTCTGCTACAGAACACAATTAGGAGAAGCTGCTGCTCTGCTACAAGCCAGAATATTGAAAGCTTTGAACTCTTAAAGAAAAGCGTGAGATTAAACCTGAGTCAAATGGACAAATGCAATCACTTTAGCATTTAATGCATTTTAGAAAACACCTCTAGGTTCCAGCAGCCTGAAGTTAAACAGCCAGCGGTGACACCTACCTTGTCTCTCCATCCACACACTTTGCAGGCATTTGGTCTTTCTGTTCCAGTGCCAGATGGAGCAAACCCCTAAAACAGAAGCAGAACTAAGTTTTAGTTCTCCGAAGGCATATTTTGTATTGTAGGCATCCTGGTATGTATTGTAGGTGTCCTGGTTTGTTCTACATTGAAACTCCTACTTTACAGAGCTTCACAGAATGATCTCTGGCTCCAGGAGCTATCCTCTATCAGCAAACGAAGTTTTACAATTAGAAGGCATTGTCCATTACCAGCAGCAGGTGCCAGAAATGAATGAGTGCTGCAAAATATCTGTATACCTTCTGAAAACTAGGGCAATCAATCCAAAGATCCTAACTGTGGTCTTCATTGAGTGCCAGCTCCTTGTATTCTCACTTAAGAAACGTGAGGTTTCAGGACCTGTTGCACCAGCCAATTCTTTATGAACGTTCAAGGATGCTCTACTCTGAAAAAGTAGCTTGGGTTTGTCTTGCTGTTTCCAAGCCAGACTGCCCAATGTCAAAAAGGGCTGAGGAGAGGTTGCCTGTTTTTGGCACAGAAGCATCATTTTAGGAAGTGTAACCAGAGGCACGCTGGCTAAGCTCCCCACACTACACCTGAAAGGTATTGAGATACAAAGCAAGCTTTCCAGACACCGAGCTCAGAAGCTCATGTGAAGGTTCACACGGACCAATGCTCGGGTTGGCAGCCCTGTTGTACTGCTCACAAACACAGCTCAGTTCCCTCCACTTCACCCTGTTTCACAACACAGACATGCAGCAGATGAATTGAATCAAATCTGACTCATTCCCATCAGCTGTGCTGATGTTTTCAGACTGCCCCAGGAGGGAGAACTGATGGCAGGGCTGGCAGCCTTCCTCAAGTACACAAGGCTATGCTGATAACCACAAAGCTTTTATCCAGCCTCCTCATTTTAAGGCAATATCCTCCCCAAGTGCAGTTAGAGGCAGATCTCCCCACCTTTGCCTACCGTGGCATTTCTTATATCTCCTGCTAAACAGATACTCAAGCAGCAACAGGACCCCAATTACGCCTTTGATCCTGTCCTTACATACCCATGGGCACAACCACCTGGCTGAACAACCTCAGTTTGGAGTTACTACCCACTCCAGCCCAGTCTCAGCAATGCACTCATGCTGCACATTGCCTCTGGTTGAGTTGAGGCATGGTAAGATTAATTTCTTTTTCAGCCAGCTATCGATATCGAACACCGTTGTTGCATGTTTTGATACACTTTGCTGCTCTTGTTATTTAATGAGGTTTCTCACTCGTATTTGTGCTTGTATAAATGAAGCACATCATGGGTAAGAGCTCACCAGGCTGCTGTGTCTAACCAAGGCTTAGTCACATTAAAGCCATACCCTTTGGGTCATGACCTGAACAATGGACATGACATACTTCCTAGGTCCATAAGAGCTTAGTTATTACAAATACCTCTGTCCAACACCGTTTTGAATAAAGTCTTCCCCCCACCCAAAAAAAAAAAAAACAACAAAACCAAACAACAACAACAAAGTGAAATAAAGCAGCACTGATGTGAAAGAATTATCCCAACAGTCTGCTTAACATACCCCTCGGAAAGGCCTCAGAGCTCTTTACTTACTGGTAAAACTCCCATATTTTCTTCGCATAGTACTTGACTTCCTCTTGTGCCATAGTCAGCAAGTGTCTGTTGGCCCCAATCCCAGAATATGTTGCCTGAAAAGCTATTGTCAAGGCCTTCAGCAGCTTTCCCAGTGGGTGTAGAGAAGACTTTAACGCCTGCATGATAAAGGAAAATTAAGTTTTACAAGTCTGCCTTTGCCATGAGCAGAGGAGAACACTTAAAGGCAATCTAACCTTCTCCTGTCAGCAGAGGAGAACAAGCCTAGAGGTAATCACCTATAATTTCGGTCTATTGTAACTGCCAAGAGCCCATTCTCCTCCCATTATCAGAAAGAGAAGTGCTTAGTAGAACTTGCTGCTCTGATGATCTTTGCTGTGATAAGCAAGAGAGCGCAAAGGGTGCTTCGGGGTAAGGCTGGCTGAGTGCAAACCAACTCTGAGTGCATCGAAGTTGATTAATCATTTCCAGCAGCTGGTTATTCCCTGACACAGCTCGAGAACCCAGAGTAAAGCATTATCAGCACTTTCCTAGCCTGTACACAAAATATCCAAAAGGCATACAAGAAAGCTCTCCTCTTCACAAAGATATTCACACATTTTACACAAGACTCTTGAAGTCACTGGCTGTATTGTAGGTGCTAGGAGAAAGCAAGTTGCTGAAGCCTTTGTTCATGTCTGACGGACAGACACAGATCATTGGGATTTTAAACCTCACCTTCTCTAAATAACGCTGTAGTGATTCCAGTTCCTGGTGGTGGACAAGCTCTTCGAGAATATCTTCTATTTTCCAGGAAACATCCTCAGTCCCCCTGGAAAATTAAGAGGTGAGAAAGAAAAACCATGTAGGAAAACTCTGGGATAAATCCCAATTGCTGTTGCAGGTGGATACCAAGGGGGCAATGAGACTATTTGAACAAAAGAATTATTCTCTACCCTTTTATATGGAAATTCCCCACCTTCTTATAGCAGCTGCAGTCACCTAAAACTCATCACCTTCAGGTCCCCTCACAGCCAGCCTGAGTTACATCCTGCACACGCTCATCTGATCTTTTTGAGACATTTTCTTCAGGGAAAATGAGTTCAGCGTGAATCCGCTGACCATGTCAGGTAGGTCTGCTTCAATTAGCAGAGGAGCCAGCAACAACTGGCCCACATGCAGATGTCTATGTTTAATCACCTGAATCCCACCCAAATTTTCATACATGGCAATCAGCCTCAAGAGCACAATAATACATACAGACTTAAAAGTCATCCTCCTCCAAGAAAGGGAGTGTCATGGACAGGAATAATGGGGTAATAATGCTTGGGTTCATAGCTTCAGTGTAAGGCAGACTCAAACGTAAGTTGAATGTTTTACGCAAACACTTTACTCTCTACACAGATGGGCTCTTCTGTTGCCACAAGGGCTCATGACATTCCTACCTGTGGCAGAAGAGGTACTCTTGAGATTTCCTCAGCTCCTTGCTTGTTTGTATGTGGAACCCTGTAAAAGACTCTTCTGTTTCTTCTTTGCAGCCGGAATGGATGAACTCCAGGAACTGGTCGTAGATTCCCTTCCACCTCTTCTCTACTGGGAATTCCTTGAGGCCCAGCTGACTGCACGACAAGACATGGCGTTAGGCTTCTCTGCACCCCTCCTCGCACATTTTCAGACTTCACCTTCAAACACGGGAGGTTCTCCAGAATCAGATATCAACATAAGAACTACGGGAGCAGAGAAGTCAGCAGTGCCTAACTGGTCTAACTCAAGTCTATGTGCCTGGCAAAGAGATACTTTGGATCAAGAAAAATTAATTCCTGGTGCATGGAATGCCATTAATCTCAGACTTTGCTGATGAATTGATCACAGGTTTTCTGCTCCACTTATTTCTGAAGATAGAGAGACTATGTAATTCAATTGAAAGCCTACAGAAAAGACAGATAGCAAGGAGACAGTTGAGCGACCACCACCAGTAGCTATTGATGTCTGAAAAGCACAGGAAATAGGAGCTGCTTCTGCAACATAAAAACTCTGATGGACTGGAAGTGCTTTGAGGAGAAAATATGAAGACATTGAAATGGATTTTGCAAGAGGAATTCACCTCAGAGGACAGGTAGCTCTTTTTCCCCACAGGGACTCCCTCATTTAGGTTAAATGCCTGAACCCAGGCCATCCAGGCTGGCAGCCAGAGCATCCCTCTGTGGGGCTCAGCCCTGGGGATCCTGGCTCCACACCTTCCTTCCCATAGAGCACAACCCAACCTAAGCCCTTCAGAGCTTCACGTGCTGTGCTTTGCTCCTGGATTTTTGGTAGCTTTCTTCTCTCTAAAATATCAGTTAATAATATTTGGATGGTAGCACAGAGGGTCAGGAAAAGAGCAAGTGATATATTTTAGCAACCCAGCCTTGCCTGTGGGGCTTCAGACTTTTTCTGTGAATATACACAAAACGGTATGTGCACACATGAACAAATCACTCCAAACATTAGGCTTCCAAAACTCTCTCCAGCTTGAGAATGGGAGCAACTCTGGGTGGCCAGTGGCAGGACGGGAGAAGAACATCTGGTTCCTGCTTCCCACCTGACATTAAGATTAAAGGACAAGATGTGCTCTCCTTTCTTCCTTCTCTCCCCATATAAACACTAATTTTCAGCTCTTTTAGGCAAGGATTGCCTTCATCCCTGCCGGGTCTGGTCCAGTACTGTTCCAGGTACTGTCAAAATACAAATCACAACCCGAGAAGTTGGCTGGTTTTGCTCACGTTTTGGTTATCCTCTCATCCGGCTGTTCGTTCGATGTATTCAGGATGCCTTGGGTCTGCAGGCCTTGCCCTGATTTGTTAGTAAAGGTTCCCTCCAGGATGAAGCCATTGGCAAACGACAGCTTTCCCTGCAACAGAGAAATACAGGGTTATTCTGCCAAGATCTCATTAGCAGGAGGAAACAAGCTGGACCGAGATCTCAAATTCTCTTTTCAACAGAGCCAGCTCCTGAAACGGTGACTAAGAACAACTTTCAGCACTGAGGTGCACATTTGCAGCATCCAAAACAATAACATCATTAAGGTAGTGATCACTGAAGACAATACCTCTCTGCTGTCAAATGACATGTAGAATTTTGGAGGGTGAAGACATCACTGGGTAAGACTCACATTATATTTTACAACAAGTAGCCAATATCTTTTTTAAGTTATAAAATTTTCTGGCTTAAAACACATGAAATTGCAATTTCTCCTCTATTTTTCCTCTACTTGTTAAAACCACAAACAAGTTTGGCCTCATGGGTAGAGGGAAACATATGATATTCACCACAAAAGCTTTCAAAATGTTCTCTGCTACCAAGAAAAACCTTAAATTCTCTGGGGCAAATACAGGAGAAGACAGGCAGTAGCTTGATTCAAACTTAAAAGGTTTTAATTAAACCAAATCCAAAGTTAAACAATATCGTAATTAATCTGGCTTCCAATGCATGACTGAAATCCTTACTGCTCATAGCAGGAGGCCTTCTGTCTTGAGATAATGAGCAGATTTTTCTAAACTAACCACCAAACTAAACATTAATTTTGGAGGGAGCTGCGTCTAAAAACCAGGAGCAGTCTCTGCAAATTCACCCTAACACCTCTGGCTGAAGAAGATTATGACACAAGCACTTCCTCCCATGACAAGTCAGTAAATGACGGGGCTACTTTGCAATTGCTACCTTCACCAAGTATCTATTTTGACATCAGCTCAGTCTGATTTGACCACATACACTTCCCGTCAGACTTGCCATGCGTTTCTGTAACGAGCCAGAGGACTAGTTTTCCCTGCAACGGGGCACTTGATGAACACTTTAACCAGATATTTCAGTTAAAGATCAACTGAAAAATGCCAAACATGTCAGTGCAATAGCCAGACTGTAGAATTAAGCTTCCAAGATCCCTCAGCTATGTTAACATCTGGGTTATGCTAGCAGAGCACTGGTACTGCAACTCTGCTTGCTTCATGCATCATTTCCTGTGCTCCCAAACCACTACAAAGGCAAAAACATTTGTTCTAAGAATACAGGAACATCCTAACTGCAGCTGTGAAGTGCAGCCAAAAATCTCCCACAAACAACAGCAACAATAACAACAACAAAAAACAACAAAGCCTTGTGTAAAAAGAAAAAAGAAAAGAAAAAAAAAAAAAAAACACTAACAACTAAATCCTCCATCCCCCTGCCTCTTGAAATCTCTTAGCTGCAGCCTTCCTTCTGTGAATGAAAAAGATAACGAGGGGGAAGGGAATAACAGGAAAATGTTATTCTTTGGAGGGAGGGGGTATGAAACTTTGAAGAATCTATTGGCCTTCTAGAAAACAAGCAACCATCTGGAATGGGAGAGATGAAGTAAATGCTCACCTTTCCAACAAAGGTTAGGTCTTCTGTGAAGTTTCCTTCGTAGACCGAGTCATCTTCCATGAGCAGAATCCCAGAACCCTTCATGTGAAAAGCACAAGCACTGAATTCATGATACTAACTGCCTCTCTACTCTAGTTCAACTAGAAACAGCCACTGGCTCAGACTATTTGTGGGCCGCAGGTTCTGAAAAGCTTTATGAAAGCCCAACATATCATCTGCAATGCTCAAGAGGAAAGCAAGAAGGTGTTCTAGAGACAGACCATTAGGCATCCCAGCATGGAGGAGACATGCAGAGTAGTCAGGTGGTTTTAAGCGACAGTAACATTACATTTATTTCCTTAGAACAAGGAAGAAATGTCAGCTTCCTACTTATGAGTGGTCACCAAGAACTGTGATATGGATCAAATTCATGGCCCTCCTGATCCTATGACCTCCGGGTGACTGTAGCCAATTGTGTCATTCTTTGTAAGAGAATAGAGGAAGACAACTGCTGGGGGGAATTAGATTTGTCCCTTGCTTTGCAGTCAATGGGGCTTTAATGAGCTGTTCCTAAGCACTCATGAAATGACTCTTTCCGTTACCTCCCAACTCTCCCAAGACTGCTTACAGTAGCACGCATTTCAGAGGAAGAGTACCAAAATGCAGAACAGGCACAGAATAGTTTATGCCAGTGGGGTAAGATTCTTCTCACTGGGGCTTGGCTCAAGTTTTGGGCCCAACGGTTTATACATACCCATACCAGCCAGAAAATGTGGTCACTTTTAGAGTTGTAACACATTTTCCGCTGGAACGGTTTTCTTGATGGAAAGTGCCCTTTTTTGGCAAAAATAAAAGGTTTCCACTGGAAGCTTCTTGGCCATACCAATTTTCCACTAGGAAAACTGAAGTGATTGCTCCCACCCGGAAGCCTTGTGAAGTTAAAGGAGCCTTTGGCAGCTGGCAGACCAAAAGACAGCTTTATTTTGGTTCCCTGCAGATGGAAATGTTATGGAAAGCCCTTCCAACAGAGTTTCCATGCTAAACATTTTGTCCTAATTCGGTGTGAGGGGAAGGGGTTGTTTGTTTTTTTAAGTGCGTATTTTTCATGAGAATAAATGCTTTTATTTCCAAGCCAGTTCTCCTATGCCAGTCCCTTTTGCTTTCTACACCAACGTCTAAATTTTCAATGAACTGGAAAGACAGCTGAGCATAGGTAAACTCACACTGACATGGTAAAGACTTGACGATATCCAAGACAGGCATAGTATTGCATATACTAGCACAGCACTTCACATGAGTTCTGTTCTATACTTGTAACCTGTCGGTGAGTTGAACAGCAAAGCTTACGAAGTGTCTTAGCATGAGCAAGGAGAAGAAATTCTCCCACGTAGTTCCTACCTGTACCTCGTGAGGGTGATAAGAAATGGAAGATTTCATTTAGGCTTTGTTCTTCAAAAATGTTATTGTGATAAAATATCAATGCTTAATTTTTCTTGCCTTCTATTTTCCCTCAGAGATTAATTATGTAGGGAAATCTTAATCTTGTCCTTGATGGGGGAATTCCATGTCCCACCAACACCTAGAGTCCACTGAAAATGGATACTTACCACCATTTTGTCAGCATGAAATGTCCTTTGATAGCAGACACCCGACTGGGTGACTACAATGCCTTGTCCATGTTTGTGATCATCGAGCCATGTCCCTATGTATCTCTCCCCTCTAGAATGCAATAGAAAACACTTTTTTTCTCTCTATTTCACTACATTTTAGTCAATCTGATGTATCACCTACCAAGGCTAGTTTTACCTGATAATAGTGCCCCACACAGCAGTAAAATCAGACTTACTGCACGAACCCAACTCTGCAGTTCCCCAAGAGTTCAGGCCTTATAGCAGAGGCTGAACATAATCCGCCTTCCCAGTTCCCCCAGTCAGAACATGAGGCTTTCCCTGTGCCAATAGATGGGGAAAACTCTCAGGCACCTAAAGCCATCACTGATCCACACCACCTTTACCTGTCTTTGTCTTCCCAGACTCCATATCCATTTTTCTTGTCATTTTCCCATTGTCCTGTGTATTTAAATGGATGCTCAGCTGAGTGGTTCTCCAGTATCCCAAAACCTTGACGCACGTTGTCTTTGAAGTAGCCTTTGTAGACCATATCATTCCCATACCTGCAGGGAGAGATACAAACAGAATCCAAGACTGTGCCTATTTGATAGCTCCTATTGGAGCAGCAAGACAGAAAAGTGAGTAGACTGGGCACTTCTGCCTGCTAAATATTGCATATATTTGACAGATAACTCTGGAGCCTCTAGGTATCCAGTATTAGGAACATGCATTATGCAAGGTAATCACTTCACGGATACCTTTCAACATTATCTGAGCTCACAACACTGAGGGTTTGTAGTTGTCCTGTGATAGGCTGCTCAGTGCTTGACCTCTTGCCAACCAGATCCCAGTGACAACTGGGTGGGAGCAGATCAAATCAAGCAGGAAGACAGATCTGCCTTCACCTTTCTTTGCCCACCCCCTTCTGCTGCTGTTTCTGGCCTTCTAAATTGAAGGGAGATGGAAGGTAAGGCTGGGACACTGCCATATGCCCACAATAGGGTGCTTTGCAGGCCAGGCTCCATCCAGGTTTAGTTCAGACAGCATGGCCAGCTGAGAGAGCATGCTATATGCTCCTCCAAGCCTGTCCAGGGCTGATGGCACACCATGCACTCTCTGCTCTCAAACACAAGCACAAACACCCAACAACATCCTCACCGAAAGGACACAGAGTAGTTACAATGGTTATGGCTTGTTGGGAAGCTATAACCATCTTTAAGCAGAGTCCATCTTTGGGTTTTACTTACTCACAGATTCCATAGCCTCTCATCTTGCCCTCATACCAGTGGCATTTGTAGCAGTCATATCGGTCTTCAGATCGGCGAGGGACAAGACATATTCCAAACCTACAGAGTGCAGATGGTAGAGGTTACGGTGGCAATGGGACTCAGTTGTGTTGGATGAAATTTAAAAACTAAGGGCCTGCCAAGGCAATTTACATGGCTGGGGCCAGTTCTACCTCTGACATTAACAAACTGTTTTCTTAACCCCAATACAAAGTATTTGAGACATTTTATCCCTTTAAAATCTAGCTTATTCTGGAACTCATTTAGAAATACAAAGTCTAAAAGTCTTATTTTCAAAAAGTTTTAGAAAAATAATGTTTGAATTTCATAGTATGGTACCTTTAGCTCTGAAAAATTCTGATTTATGTGAGAGTTTTAAAAGATATCCAAAAATGATTTTTCAAGGTATTTTATATGAATGAGTTCACGTAGATTTAGAGATCAAAGGTGAGATTCATCCAACCAAATGGACATGTCTCCATCTGAACAGGTCATCTTCACACTCTCCCTTTTTTGTTGTCACTGGCAATCCACTCACAAAGTTACAACCCACTAACCCTAATGCAGGAGGCCAGAATAGGTCAAATACACTGGGCTCTAACAGTGAATAGAGCATCTAGGCAAGATAATCAGCGTCTCTGTACCTCTAGGAGGAACTATTCCTTAGCTTACTTTGAAAGCAAAAAATGTCTTGGGATTTCTGTTTAAGGCTTACCCATGCTCCAAGCCTTCTTTGAAATCTCCAACGTGGTTGCGTCCATCGCGCCACTTCACTGTCCCCCTGCAATGTGAAGGGAGCGTTACACAAGTGAGATCACCAGCAACATACACAATTGCAACAGAAGTTATCAATGGCCTAGAGACTGCTAACATCAGAACATTTCCTCAGGGGACAGGGAGAGTTTTCTGTGCACCTCTGGGATCTTGGATTGCACCGAAGGGTTTTGATACTGGAAGGTTTTCATGCCCTGGAATGAGCTGGAAGAATCTTTTTTACCAAACTCTTTTATCTCAAAATCATTTTGTAGAGTTACTGGGTCATTCATTTATGACACTGCATATGATTCTTTTTTAATTGAAGCATAGCACATGATTAAGCCAGCTGAATTTCCAGCATGGCTCATCCCTACAGACAAGTTAATGACACCACAACCCAGAAATCCATTCATTCTACAAGGCACAATGAAAACAAAAGAGATGAGTACCGGCCTAAAGGGATCATATCTTTCCATCTATTTTGTGCTGGGGTTGTAGAAATGATTACACAAGGTTACAATGCAACAGTGAGACTGGAACTGTCGATGCTATGCAATGGTCAAATTATTGCACAACCATGCCTAGCTGTGAATGAATTTCCTCTCCCTTCCTCTCCCACTCCACCCACACCCACTCACTCTTTTAACTCTTGCAACAGCCCAGACACAGCCAGTTCCCTACATGTCCCCAGCCAAAGACAGTACAAGTTAATGTGGTACCAAAACCCTGATGTGTTCTCTTGACTTTCACCAAGGCTGTTTTTAACACCTACACGTGACTGACTCTTTTGGGTTTTAAGATACAGGGAAGTGGTCAGATCCAATTAAGTGGATTTAAAATACATCTCCTTTTGCTTTGCTAATTTGAATGGAAGCAAAAGAGAGCAAAACAAACAGAACACCAGCTCCAGCCATGGGGATGGATCAAGCAGGACTGTTTTTTCCCTCCACTTCGAGGCATCAGGAGTATTGGGACAAAAAGGCAAAGAATGCAGAAATTACTGCTGGTGAGCCCTGATTCACACTGACAGAGCCTTCTGCTCATGTGCTTTGCCATGTCAGTCTCTCCCTCAGAGGTGGACAAGCCATCACGGCCAGCTTTGCTCTTCTGTAACCCTTTATTAGTTTCAAGACATATAGGAAAGCAATTTCAGCTGTGAGAAGGATAGCCTGGTAAGCAAGTGATTAAAAGCCTGGGTATTATACACACCAGAAGTCCCTTAGTTCTGCCACGAGTTTCTTGGGATGCCTCTGTCAGATCACGTAATCTGAAGTAACAGAGGTTACTTCTTCATCACATTTCTTCCAACCCAAAGACAGGAGGAGGCAAAGAGCAACAAGCAGTGCTTGTCCCTGTGTGTCTGCACACAGTGGTTTTCTAATCTCATTTTCTAATTTCATTGGGATAACAGTGCTGGGGAAGGTGGGGATGATGTGAGGATGATGTGCTGCCTCAAGCACAGCCCTACTCCAAACACCAATTTAATGCTGTTCTGAAGTAAGGCACAAGCTCTTCCACAGAAGATTCAGGATCAAGCTTTTGATTCTGGATATTATTATTATTATTAGGATTTTTCAACCCAAGTCTTTGTACCCTTTTTGCTTCAATAGAAACAAACCATGTATAAAAGCTGTATAAAACTCAGGAATTACAAAAATCCCATAACAACCTTTTTGTGTCTGAGGAGATTGGTCGTATTCAAGTTTTCTTCAAAAAACATAGGCTGTGTCCTTTGTCAGATAGATTTTGGTTGGGGCTATTTATCTTTTCTTTTATAAATTGTTCCCTTTTGGCATAGCTAAATCTTAAACTTGGGTTGGGTTTAGTGAACAGTTCTCATGTTCCCAAGAAATGCATTTAAGTATCTTTTGTATTTAATTATGTAATTATTTTTTTAAAAATCTCTCATAATTGTTCAGATGTTAAAATACATTTTGATAGCATCGGAGAAAATACCTCTTTTCTCACATGTAAAGTTTTTTATTTTATTTATATTCCTTATCACAATGGTAAGATTTCATGCCTCAGGCTGAGATCCTGATAATAAGCACTGGCTCAAATCTGAGCCCTAATTACAGGCATAAGTCAGTGAAGTGCCTCCAGTGTGATCACTGCCACATTAAGGACAGCCTCTACAACTTACTGCATAAACCAGGATCATTAACAAGACATCTGCAAGATGTAGGCCACATGGCAGGACTTGTGCTTTGTCCAAGCCCTAAGCAAGCAAATATGTCCCAGCTGTCCCCAGATCTGTCCTCAACACAAATTTCCCTGTGGAAACAAGCAAAGCAGGAACCAGAGAAGCCAGAACATCCCAGGAGATCACCAGCCTCGATTCAGTGGTCCAGACCCTTGACATGGGATGCATCACCCCATGTCCACAGCCATCTATACATCCACTGGATCCAAGCAGCGCTACATCAAGACATCAGGCCACCCTTGCATGGCCAACCTTGCATATTCCTGCTCAGGAAAGGGGGCAGAAAAGTCTCCTTACTTGCCATGAGGCTTTCCCCAGTGCCACTCGCCCTCGTAGGATGCGTTTTTGAACTTGCTCTCCAGCCTGAAGACGTAGGTGAAGAAGCGGCAGGAGGGGGGCTCGGTGCCTTCTCCAGTCTTACCCCACAAGGGGAAATCTCGCTTCCCGTTCAAAGCCTGGCGGATGGCTTGGTTCAGCTTCCACTGCCAAACAGCCTGGGAAGAGAGGAAGAGGAGCGCTGAATGAACAAGTGAAGAAAGCCAAATCGTTCACAGCAAGAGATGGTTCGGGAGAAGCAGAAGAAGCCATGAGGCTCCCACTAATTCTGTGATGTTGAGCTGGCTGAACTGGTGAGTTATGGCCCACCTGTCCTGTTCTGTTCCCAGCTCCATTTACAGCACCCTGACCTCCTCCATCTGCTACTGAGTATCTGAGCCACCTCAGTGAGGTATTGGCTCCATGGAGAGAAAGACATGCTACTTATCATTCTGCTTAAAATAATAGGAAAAAAAAAAAAAAAAGAAGAAGAAATCACACAGAAAGGGTTTTGGCTGAATGTAAGCAGCTGCAGATCCCACTAATCTGTCTTCGGATCATGAAGCATAAATCCTGATGCTTACTGGTATGTCAGCTTCCACTCAGTAGTCAACATTTTGCTCCCACTATGGAGCTTTCACCCCCTCTATGCCATTTCCCTATTTCAAAGCTCATCTCGTGATATTTTCAGGTGAAACAGAAAGGCCCTGGCTGCTGCTAACCTTCATCTGTGGGTCTTTGGCAGAGAGAAAGAACGTTTCTTCTGGGGTTATAATGCGGAGTCCATACCTGCAAAACAAAAGACATCGTAGAGACACTGAAAAACATGTTTCTCAGTCAAACAGAAGCTCTTTTTTTTTTTTTTTTTTTTCTCCCCAGAAGCTAACGCCAGTTTTGCAGCCAATTTTTCCTTCTGGAGAAGTACTCAACTATCAAGTCATCTTTGTTCCCTAGCTCTGCTACCCAAATCATTTTATTACTAACTGATTTCAAGATGCCATCAAACACAAGCAATGCAAGCCCAAGCTGCTGTGATCCCATCTGAGAAGTGCTGCAGTCAATCGTCCATAGCCCAGAACCAACCCCACGAGGGAGAAAGGAACTGAGACAGAGTTTTGAACCATTATCTCAGTTCCACAATCAAGTAATTAAGTTGAAAACTTCCCCCCACACCTCCAAGAGGAGATTTTTCACTTACAGTCCTGGAGCTGATTTCTCCCTGCAGTTTTCATCTACCCACACAAGCTTCAGATCAAAGCTCTGAAAGCTGTTTCCCTGGAACAAAAGAGAGAAGATGTTATGTTGATGTAAATCCTACAATTTGCCCTTGTTGTGTCAATCCATTGAACAGCAGAGCAAGATAGGCAGCACAGTAAATTCCCTTTTTTTTTGTAGTCCATGTATCTATCTCATACTACAATGATGGATCTCGGAGACTGAAAAAATGTAAGGGAAGAAAAAAAAATATCAGTTTATCACTTGCAAGTGGTGGTCCATAAATCCACGGCTCTACCACTGACAGTAACAGACCTTCTGTTCCAAGACACCTGTTAGAATGTATTCATCTCTATTAGAGTTTCTTCCCTATTGTATAGAAACACTCCCAAATCATCTGTGACACTTTCTAATTCTGCTTATCTAGGACCTGGACTCAATGACACAGCCACACAGTGGCCTATGAGGACATTCAAAGAGCTACTACTTTAATCAAGAAGTCAGCAAACACAAGAAATAGTTGAAATATTAGGAAAGACTGTGATTAAATATTTGATCTCCCTTCACTGTTTAAAGCCTGGGTGCCTACATTACAGCCCCGGTCTGTAGGATGTAGTTGAGCCAGGTTGGATACTGGCACCATGGAGTTCACCATGAGTTAATCACTGATGTATCTACCAGATTTGGGGAATGGAGGAGAAAGGGAAGATGAAATTCCCAACACCAGAGCTCTCAGTCCCCTGCTAGCATCCCAAGATAACCAGTTCAATCCCAGTTCAGTTACGTCTCCACATGCCCCAGTAACAGTCACAGCAGCAGATGAGACACTGTGGGTGGAAACCGTTGGCTGAACAGAGATGTCTACAAGGTAGATATCTCCCTGTCAGATGGTTACCCTGGGCTCCCATCCCAGGGGCCAATGGAGTTGAGGGCATGATTCAACTCATCCCAGTTTTGGCACCTAAAACAGGCCGGATGAACCGTGCCCACGCAGCGCGTGTTCCTCTCCCTGACTGCAAAGGGAGCCTGGGGACATGTGCTCACAGCAAGATCACTGCAAAGCTAAGAAACCTGCTATGTGAAGATAATCGCTACCCCATTTCCTGAGGCCTAGGCCCTGACTGCTGAGCTGCCCGGCATTATCACAAGGGCCCGTGTTTGAAGGAGGCTGTGGGATGCATCAGCTCACATGGCAGTCATGTGTTTAGGCACCTGGGGCACTGGCACATCACTAAAGGGAAAGCAGAGCGAGGTGCGTGTGAGGAGAGCCAGGCTAGATTACAGGTGCCGTCAGTCAGATCAAGCCAAGCTGGACTTCGTTAACATGCTGCGGAACAGCTTTGAACAAATGCTGTGTGCTCATCCATGGCTCTAGACACTCCCTGTCTGCTCCACACCCTGGCCCCAAATCCCTGAAAAAGCCTCAAGAATGCCTACAGCTTCTGCACACATGCCACTAGCAGGGTGAGCCACGAAACATCGTATTTAGTCCTACACTCGAGTGTTTACAGTGTGAGATCTTTGACCCATCAGGACTCCTTTGAATGAGCAAGGACAAAAATCAACAGGTCCACAGGCAGGCATGGGCCTGGGTTATTGAAAAGGGGTCTGTGGTGGTTAGGTAGTACACAATTACTGTAAAAAAAAAAGTTATGTGGATATTCCTCTATTCTTACATCACTAGGCTTTGTTCTCTTATTCTCCACTGCAAATCAGAGGTGCACAGATCCAAGATAAGGTTTTGCACATAGCCAAGCTCTGCGGCAGTTTCAACATTACAAGAACACAAATTTTAGTGTCATTGATCTGTGCTGCCATTCCAATCCCCCTGAAAGGCTGGCAAATTCACCTGAATTAAGACAAGGACATCATCGAAGAGCAAGATCCTGTCTGATCGATTTGTGCTGGCAGAGATGGGAAGATTTCTGCTATCCTCCAGCAGCCTCCTTTCAGGAACACACAGCATATCCTGCAAAAAGCACCACAAAGGTCAAGGTTGTGGAACAAGAGCATCAGGAAACACCACAGTTAGAAGAGGACATCCAACTCAAGCCAACAGTTCCTGCAGAGGCCAGATGCCTCTTGGCACAAGCTGGCAGTGACGACAGAACTGGACACAAGGTTCAACTTCTAAAGCAGCCAGTGACCATAATGTTTCTTCAAGGTTTCCACACTGCCCTGCTGGTTTCCAAATGGAGCCCCAGATGCATGATCCATATCAAATTTTCTCCATGGACAAGCAGACCTCCCAAGACCTTGCCAATATACACACTGTATCTGTGACTCACTGTGAATTTGTAGCCCAAGGATTTCCATAAGGTCTTGGTAAAACAAGCTTCATCCAGGACTTGGCTGATGAAGGACTCCAACTTCACATATTCCTTGACAGCGCTGGTAACCACATCCTTTTCAGAGCCCTGATAAGGGAAAGCAGGACTTGATCAATGCTTCAGGCACAGGTATGCAAGGCATCTACTCTCTGGGCTACAGCTACAGAAAACCCTCAGCACCTCTGAATTCAAAGGACTAATGAAGATTAATCCTCCAAACCCTCCTAGCTCTAACATTATCCCTGCCACCAGCAGAAGTGTGCAGCCTTGGGTCAGTTACTTGACCCTTTGCAGCTCCTCTCTACGATGAGTAGCTCAGACTGTGCTGGAGGACCCACTGATCATTACTTTGGGACCTTCAGGTGGACTGTGCTCCACCAGTGCTGGTTAGCACCACCTTGGCTGTCCACTGGAAAGCATTTTCCTTCCAGTCTGCTTTGGATTCCCTCCCACCACCGCAAAGCCCCACAAGTTCTCTGTAAGATGTTAACATGAGCCAGATAAGTGACTTCACGTAAAGGTTCCTACCTCTTTGAGAACCTCGTTCAGCTTGGTGAGGAGCAGTATGTATTGCTCGATGTGGTCCCGGATCGGTTTGTGGAGGACAGTGTATAAGGCCAGTGACATGGAGGTCTCAGAGGTGAAGTCCGTGAGGAATTGTTTCAGCACTGTCTTATGGTGCTTCCAAGCTTCGCTGCAAGGTGGTAAATTAAGATAAAGGCTCGGCAACTAGTCCTTCTGCAAACTGCTGCTACTCTGCTCTCCAAGCACTATAGGCTACCTCGCTCCCAGAAAAGATATTAAAAGACCTAAAAGAGCAGGAGGTAACATAGTGCAAACGTTTGCACACCAAGCACACCAAAATAGGACAATGAGGAAAAACACTTCATTTGTTCTGTCTCTGGCCCAGCTGCTCTTGCAAATACGAATCACAGATAGATGGAGTATGGCATAACTTCCATGATGGTTTGTGCACTGAATGACTCAGATACAGTGATTATAAATCCTCTCATGCCCTGCTCTCATGCTTTCATTTGCTGTTTTCCATGAGACTCTGACAATATCCGGAACAAGCAGTGGAAACTCCCTGCCGGATTCCCAACAAATGCTTTTTCGGATCCCTTTTCTTCCCTGAACTCCCAAATTTATTGGATTTCTCATCCCCTAAATCTCTGAGTTGTGCTGGCTACAAAGGACATGGAGGGAGATCAGCAGGGGAAACCTTTCAGCAGCCGCTCTGGTCAGTTCAGAGGACAGCCAGCTGCACCACGACACGGAGATCACTGCACGGTGCAGAGCTGCTCAATCTCATTTAGTTTCTTAACCCATACAGTATCGCTGTGTTCCTATCAACCCTTAAAATACGCATTTTCCACTGACCTTTTGCTCTTTGTGGCGTGTTCGAAGCCATGGACTACAACATAGTTGGCAAAAGTGACGAAATATCTGTTGGCAAGAAAAAATATGTGCTCACTAACATGAGTTGAGTTAGAGATGTACATTAGCTATGAGGTTTAAATGATAGAAGGAAGAAGAAAAGGAGGCAGAGAGACAACTTCTGGACCTCCCACCTCAGCTTGCACCCTTTTTGTCCTCAGTGGTTAAAATGCCTTGTTGACTTTGCAAGAGAGTTGTCTCGGGAGCTTTAAGTCTTCCCAGCTTTTAGCACAAGCAGAAGTTGTGCAAAAGCGCTGGAAAGCAAATCTACAAAGGCTGACCGTAAGAGATCAACCTCAGATGTATGAATTTCTGCTGCTCGAGGTAAATATATCAGGCCTACTATATTACCGGTGGCAAATTCAACTCAAGGTGTCCATGTCAATGTATCTGAACTCACACTAGAGGGAGATCAAGCTGTATTTTGTCAGCAAACACCATGTTTTCTTCCAGTAGTGGTTTCAGATAAATCAGATATTCTGTCCAGACTAATTATCATTGATTACATTTTCAGTATTTACTGCTGATTTTCAGAATCCAGAGTAGGGGCTTTGTTTACTCCTATATCACTGCAGAAAGGATGAGACATTATAGCATTAAGTTTGCACAGAGTGAGTCAGCAATGGTGGGTAGGAACCAGCTTTTTCTTTTCTTTCCTTTTTTTTTTTTTTTTGCATGATATCCAACAAAAACAGACATAATTTCAAAATGAGGGGAAAAGAGATCTTTAGATAGGCTCCTCCTTTTCACCAGCTGAAACCTCAACACAAGTTTTCATCTCTTTTGTGCCTTTTTAATACAAGCCAATTCTAATTCACTGAATCAGCCTCCAAACGAACATACTCTGCTCCAAAGCCTGTTCACATAAAGGCAAAGTTTGTAGCGCATCACTTCCCAAAACGATGCTGTCCAAGTAAAAACAAAACAAAAAATAGCTCTTCCTCCTCTCTCTGTCTGTGTACCCATAAACAAAACCAAGACTAGATGAACAACTATCTCCAAGAACCAGAACAGCCATCTCTCAGTCCTGTGTGGGTGCCAAACTGCCCAGATGGTCCAAGCCCACCTAGGCAGAGCTTGGCAGTATCTGAGATGAATGAAGGACCAAACATCGTCTGATCTTTACGTCACCTCAGGTGCCCGTAGCCTATTTGTCACAGCAGGACATCAACACACAGGTTACACACACTCCCGTGACTTTGGCAAACATTTATTTTGCATTGCAGACAGATGGGAAGCAGACATGTAATTAATTGTTGAAAGGGCTATGGGGCAGTATGTTTTTCATATCATGCTACCTCCATCACTTGCTATCATATCCCTAGCCAAAACTAAATAAACATGGCACAAAGCAGTAATATGAACTGTGTCTGGTGACATCTTTCTCTCCTTGTCCCTATTAGTCCTTTAAACCTTCCTGTGTACACCTGTCCATTCCCATGACAACTCAGCTTTTGCTCTCAGAAGTCCTCCAGGCACAAGTTTTCCTGTTGGTTTTCTCCCCATTTGCAAGATGCATTTAAAAATATACATGTACTTGCAAGAAAAAACCTGCCTCTTAAAAGCCAAGTCATAGATACAAGAAAGGCTACTTATTAGATGGTCTGCAAAGATACTGAATGCAGCCCCTTCTCTGACCTGATGACTGAACAGCACCACACATATTAAATGCAGCCCTTTTGCACTAACTTACCATGTCTGATAGAGGTGTTTGATAAATTCGGTACCTTATTCTTACTCCAAAATTCTTCTGTACTTACTGGATGTAGAGGCTTAGAAACAGGTCTCCTTTCCAGACAATGTAAATATCCTGGATGCAGAATGACTCCAAAGTGCTGCATTTTTGCTTCACTATCCGGTAATTCTCCTCTGTGAGGTTCCAGAGAGCTTGAAATCGATCATTCAGGAGCAGGAAGAGCTTAAAGTTCTCCTTTCCTTTCTGGTCACTAGGCTCTTTAGGGGAGAAAGAGAGGGGAGAAAAGGCCATCAAAAAGCCTTAAATCCAGGAAATCTTGTGCAGCACATTGCCTGTACATAGTATTCAACCCAATTTGTCAGTGTAAAGTACATATGTTCTTATTAAAAAATAATTCCAGTGAGGAAGGAGATGATAATTATATAGGGTTGGGCCCCTGTCGGTAATTGTATGGGTTATCCATGCTGAGGCCTTCTCCTCTCCATTCTCATGGGGCATGTGGTCACAGCAGCCTGCAGGGCTCAGACACAAGCATCGGAGGAAAACTGGGGGATTTTTTGCCCCTGGCCCAAAGGTCTGCTCCAAGTCTCCTCGGAGGACAGACCAAAAAGGAAAGATGTCATAGGAGGGAAACAGCCTATGAGCCTAATCCAGTCTCGCCACTTTTGGCCAGACAAGCTTGTGAATATTTATGGATTTGTTATTTCAGCGGAGCTGCTCTGATTTACTGCCAGCTTAGAACCTGCACCCACAAGTTTCACCTTCAAAGATGGGCATGAGCACAGACCAAGAGCAGGGAGGCAGAACGGGCACAGATTAGGGGTCATACATATGCGAGAAACATTTTGGATTTCTGTGCACCATGCCGGAAACAAGCTTTGGAAATTACACCACTCATAAACTGGATTTTCCTCTAAAACCAACAGGAATCACAGCCCTTGCCTTGCATGAAAGGTTGCCCCCAGCAAGCCCTCAGCCATCGGGTTTTGAGTATAACTCCCTTCACAGGTGTGCCAGTGACCCAAGGCAAAATCTAGAGGCAAAGAACTAGTCTTCTCCAACCTACCTGCCTGGAGCAGAGGCTTGAAGATGAGGGCATCTATCCGTGCCAGGCACGCCGAGAAGTTTTCTTCTGCATGGAGCAACGATGCAGTAGCTTCAGCTGCGCACATGTCCTGGACACAACACAAAAGGCACATGTGAAGTCCCTGCAAGGCCATCCATCTACTGATGGCTTCAGTGCTCATTGCACACATTCAGCCTTCCCTGCTCTAGGCAGCAGTCACATGCAGATGTAGTTGCTGTCCTCAAAAAGCATTTACAAATATTAGAAGAGGAAACAGAAACCCGACAGCTCAAGAGAGATGAGGTGGTGTCACAGAAGACCACTGAGACTACAGCCCGTTCTCCTGATGCCCCAGCTGAAGAACTTCTCACATTGACCACGATACTTCTCCATGCGGCCGAGATGGCCCTAAACTTCTTGCTGTGTGTTAATCTTGCTTAGTGCCAGATTCAATCTCCCAAAGGGAAGTCCCTGAGGTAGCACAAAAGATGAAGCAGAGCATCTCTTCCCCTCTCTCACCAGTTTTCTGCCTGCGTGCCTCAGCCTGCATCTTTTGGCATCGTAAGCTATTGTACGGAGCTGCAAAGCCCTGCCAGCCATTGCAAAGCGTCCAGCCCTCTGGAGGAACAGAAGCCTGGTGTTACTCCTTCCCGAGCAGGACGCTGCACTGCTGGTTGTATGTCACAACTCCAGTGTCAAAAGGGACAGCTTGCCTAAAGTGGAAGTGGGCAGCACTTCAACAGAAGCGCTGTGAAAGAGAGAAAAAATAAATAAATAAATCAACAAACCCATGTGAGTACACTCCAGTAGCTTCCTCCTTCCTAGCCTCACCTCCCAAAAGAAATGTATCAGAGGAAGTGCGTACCAGCCAGCTAATAGCACGTCACAGGAGACTAATCTAGAAAAAGCCCAGGTGGTGAAAATACTATGGGCGGAACCAGCTGATACTAACTGAGAGAAGTAACACACAACTCAGGCTCATCCAGCTTTGGGAAATAAAGCAGCAAAATGAAGGGGCTGAGTATGGTCTGTCCACTTACATCCTTGGCCTGGCTGGAGTGCAGGCTCAAAGGCTACACCCACAACAGCAAGCGAATGAGTGTTGGCATCATGCTGCGATGATTGCTAAATTGGTGGCAGACTTTGGCACAGTTCTGCTGTGTGCCAACTAGTGCAGTCCCAGACAATGCTCAGACGTGGCCGAGGGACCATTTGAAACAGGCAGCTTGCACGTAGCCACGCAGGTTGGGGAGGTGAGGAGAGCTCAGCTGTCCATAGGTTATGCTGTAACCACTTGGCTATGGAGCCAGACCGAATTTATTTACTAATAGAGATGAAACCAGCATATTTGCACCATCCCCAGCAAGAGCTAAACTCAGGCTGTCTGCTGGCGGGATACTCTAAGGCATCCTAAGCCTCTACCTTGGTTTCTGTAGATAGCAGACGAGACTCATTCTCGTGTTGAGATGTCCAGAAGTCAGATGTCTAAGCCTAAGCCTACTATTTACACTTCATGGGAAGAAATACCTTGAACATCTCATCATGGGCTATAAAAGTTTCCCCTGGGTGACTAGGTTAGGTGGGAGTGTCTCATTTTTAAGCTCCTTGGAGGCTGGGTTCATTGCTACACAAGCATTTGAGCTCCCTAAACTCACCAAACCCTGTTCAGGAGCTCTCTTTCCATGTCAGCCCAGAGCCAGGGGTGATACAGCACCATGGAATAAGGGACATTTTGCAATATTGGATGGTTAAGTGACCTGGTTTTAAGTGGTTTCTCAGGTCCAAACACAACTACATACTACATAGATGAATGACACTATTTTCTCCTTCATAACTACTGCCTCTTAAATTTCATTTGTCTGAAAAAATGGGAAGCATTGAAAAATTCCATAATCTTATTAGTAGGCAAGTTTTCATACATCAAGCTCCACGTGACCGTAAGGCTATTTTTTGCAGCAACATTGCTGAATCGTCCCAGAGGAAAGCTCTGTGCATGCAACCAGGTCAAAATGCTGGAATCCAGACTCCTCCTCGCCCCTCCCAGAGAGAGCAATTGAATCAGGAAAAGAAGCAAAACAAAGCAGCAGCCAGACAGCCCTCACCCCATAGCACCAGGAGGACAGGCCAGATAGTAAAGTTTATTTTCCACCACCGCTAATCACCCTGTCTTGTAGACACAAAGATAAAGTTGTTTCTCAAAGGTACTCGAGAGCGTTCAAGCTTGTTGTGAATTGAATTTCTAAGTGCGAGTAGCTTGCTTAATCAGGGAAAAAGGATCAGGTTGGATGTGTGACAACATTGCGCTTTCAAATCTTCAGCAGAACAGCAGGCAGGCAGTGGGGGTGGTATTAGGATGACTTATTAGGATCACTGAGTGTCTGATGGGTTTTCATATTTTTTATGCCTGAGTGCTTTCTCTCTCTCTCTCTCTCTTTTTTTGGAGAGGGAGGGAAGATAACTCTGTTGTAGAGGGGCTTGTTCTCCATCTGGTCCTTCAGTTCTGCAAGAACAAGTTTTAATCTGGGCTGAACAAAAAGAATGGATGTTAGATGCCAGACTCGGAAAGACTTTTCTTAACTCTTCTCATATCAAAACAGGCAGAGAAACCACCCAACCATCACATACGGGTGGCTTAACGCAAGCTGCATGGCTCAAAGCAAAGGTGCAGATACCCATGGCTTTGCTCCACCAGCCAGGATAGGCCATGGGCAGGGGGCTGAGGAGCACACGTGCAACACCAAAGGAACATCGCTGTCCCAACCTACGACTAATCCAGTTATTTTTGCACTGAAAGAACCAGGGGGGTCCTACCAGGTGTTTGGGGGGACCTACTCGGCTGGATGCATTGTTCCTTCCAACCACGAGCTGCTCCTCTAGGACCACCTGCAGATCCTATAGCCGATCACCCATGAAGTCCCGAGCTCAGACTTTACTGGGACATCCCCAAAACATCCCTGTGGTGCAGTACGTGGGTTGAGAAACCTCTGCAACAGCAGCATTGGACAGACACCCAAGCTAACAGCAAGAAACAGAAGCTTGTGGACTGTCTTTTCTATTATAACCCAATACAGAGTTAACACGGTCTGTGGTTTTTTGGTGCGTTTTCGGTGTGTTTTGGTGGTGCTGGTGGGTTTTGTGTTTTTTGGTGGTGATCGTGATTTTTTTTTTGTAGTAATCATGTTCTTGCCCTTCCTAGGAAACTTGTGGGCTAGTTCCATCCCGGACACAACAGTTTAGGCTCATTTGCTGAATAACTGGCAGCAGTCAGGTTTCAAAACAGCCCTTCTGGCACCACAAAAAGACCTAAGTTGCCACATCCCCTCACCCAATAAGGTAAGCATGAGTCTTAGACATCATTTCCAGGCTTTCCCCGTCAGCTCTGTCAAATAGCACTTGCACACGTATTCCAGCTCAGTCAGGAAGAGGGGATTTGAAGCTTGTCACCGTGTGAACAAAACCAATGTTGACTCAGCCACAGGGCGCAAAAGAAAAAAACGGGACAGTCTGGGGCATGCAGAGGTCACGTTGCATGTCTGCACGCCTGAAAACTGAACAAGTGCCGTGGTGCTGGGTGTTGAGACCCGGCTGTCACACTGTCTTCCTTCCCCCTGCCTGTTTTGTTGTAATTCTGTGTTCGAGGAAGGGCAGGGCAAGCTTGAGCAGAGCACCCGTGAAGCTCATTCAGGAGATTTTATTCTAAACTTCACACACGGCTCTGCTGTTGGTGGGGTGTCAGGACCTCCAAAGACAGTGCACCCCTCTGACCGAACTGCAGGATGTGTGCCCCCAAGGAAGGGTCTGCCCACTGTGCACAGCATGGCAGCCGCTGGTTTTATGTGCAAAAATCAAAAAGTCTCCTGTTAGGATGGAGATCCCTGAAAGTCTCCATGGGGCCTGTTAGGATGGAGACTCCCACTGGCAAAACGCAGCCACCCACCTGCTTCAGACTCCCATGAGGAATGGCAAGATCTCTGGGAGACCATTTTCCAAAATAGAAGAGGTTTCTGTTCCCTCTGCCTACATGAAGGTACAGGAAAGCCATGTCTGCAGTTAGAGAAGGAACACAAGCAGCAGTATTCACTCAGAAACAAGAAAGGCCTTGAGAAACATCATCTGTGGGAGTCGCTGGACGTCTGAGGCCTGTCGTGTTCTTGGCCTGTCTGCCATGCATGACAACGGGGGCAGAACAAAGGGTGTTGGACAAGAAGCTAATACCAACGTAAGCAACAGACTGAGCAGCCTGGATCATCTGGAGGAGGGTTCATCCTCAGCAGGGTCTTGTCCAAAACTGCACATTGCAACTGCAAAGCGCATCTCTCTGGGAGCCACAACAGGAAGTTACACCCAGTTGGAGGAAATTGGTGGAACAGTTAGGAAACCAAGCAAAAAGACATTTTGGTGAACTGCTGAGCTTTGTTTTCAGCTTTGTGGGGTCTGTAGCTCCGAAGCAGCTGTTCCACCATGAAAATGCCTGGAAAGCCCCTTAATGTGAGATGTGGCACAAAGTTTCTCCTGGAAACACATCCAGCCAGACAATCCAATCACCTCCTCTACAGGAGGATCTTCATATAGGGACTATTAATTTTCCATCTTCCTCTTGCGTATCTCCCCTTCTACGCTAAAGTTAAGATTATCAGTCAATATAAACAAAGACTTACCAGACAGGAGAAACATGGCAAGAACAATGCCAGATTTAGGGAGCACTCAGGGTATCATAATACCAAACTGCCTGGGATGCAAGAGCCATGACCACGTTTGCTGTAGTCCCTCCCAGCAAGCTCTTCCCTTTCCCTGCATTGGCTGTCCTAAGGGATGTTGCACCACTGAAGCTCTTCCAACCTCTTCCATCCTTTCAGTTCCTGATCTTTCTACCATCAGCCTCAGAAATAAGGTCTGTCTCATGCTTTGTCACATCCACTCCTCAAACAGGACAAGTTCGTCCTTTTTTTGTCCTTTGAGGGGCAGTCAAGTTATGGCCACGTAGCTCAAGATGTACCATCCTGCTACAGAGCATGTCCAGGGATAAAGCTGCAATAATTCAAGCTGTAGTCCAGAAGCAAATAAAAGCAGTCTAAATTGAAGCCAAGAGGTACTAAAGATAATTCTCCATCAGAGTAAATCCTAAACTCTTCTCTAGATATCACCTTACTGTCTGCAGTTCACTTTCTCTCATGCCGGTAATGGTGTTGCTTCTCACTAAAGCTACTAAATCCCTCAGAGGATGCAATATAGAGCGTAAGGCACTTATACTTGGACTGGCAAATGCCCTTTCACTTAGCAGTGGTTTGCAGCCTGAAACATTTGAAAGCAAAAAAACTTGCTGGGGCTTTCAAACCACCCTGTCTTCTAGGAGCCCAGGACACACAATTCTTCCCCCACTGTTAACAACTCACTTTTCCTTCACGTGACCATTATACTTTTCCCCATGCAGTGTAAAGTTCTAAAAGATGCACATCACAGAGCAGAATACCATGCAGTTCTGCACAAAATCTGCCATTAAATTTGTCAGATTGAGTTATTACAGATCAACACTTTCTGTCACATCACAGTGATGTTTTGAGATAAATATAGGGACCTTAAGCTGAAATGAACATAGACCTAAGTATGTTTCCTCCCTTCATTCAGCTCAACGCCTGTTTCTTCATGACCAATTTTATTTTTTTTTAAAGGGGAAAAAATGGATTAGCATAAGGGTTCATCTTAATGTGAGGAGAATGACAGAAAACTTTGAACTTGGACCTAGCCTTCTTTGTCACATTAGTTTTTAGCCTAAATCAGTTTCGCCAGCTTTATTTAATGTACTGGCATATAAACATGCCCACAAGCAGAATGGGATATCCTTCTTCATTAGCAGTGTCAGCTTGGAGTCCATAAATTCAGGAGCTCCTTGGGCCATGGGAGCAAACTCTGGTGTCCCGTGCTGAGACACTGCTCCTCTTTCAATCCTAACCTTTGCTACTTTTTGTCTAAGGACCAAGTTCCTCATGCAGCTAATTATATTTCCAAACAACAACTCCCCTCACGTGTCACGCTCCAGCTGAGTCTGCATTCAGGCCAGCACAAAGACCATTTTGTTGTGCAGAAAAAATGGTTCCAAGCTTTGTTTAACCAACACCAACACTCTGGAGTGAATGCTCCCGTTCAGACTGTCTTGTCAAGCCCCAGGATGAATTAGCAACCAACTTACTGGAGCCACCTCATAGCCACCAAAAACACACAACGTGCAAGAAATAATTGGGAATAAATAGGGCACAAAGACAATACAACCCCAAATCCCAGTGCAGCCCTTAGCATTGAAAGGAAGGGGAGAACAAAAGAGGTAGTAGTTATTTGGATTAAACTCTAGCACTGAATACAGGGAATGTGCAGATGCCAGCAGAAGTCTGAGCGTGAAGGAACTAGAGGGTCTGGTTCAAACCTTTTTTAACCAGGGAAAACTGTTGCTATGCTGCTCAACAAGAGAAGGTAGACACTGTTCACAACATTATTTGAAAGCACAAGAAAATGAACAGACCCATCAAGACTCTCCCCAAGGACAAGACCCTCAAGCTATTTGTCCAGGTTCCCACAGAGCTGAGGCCACACGAGATACGCTAGGACCACAGCACAACCTCCTCTGCCCTCAAGCGATGGGGCCAGCTCAGGAGAACCAACAGGATGTCCCACCTCGCTCACCACCTCTAATTAAACTGTGGAAGTCACCGCCACAAGTCTGTTGTTGCTATGAGTGTCTTATACATGCATTCAAAAGCAGCTGGACAAGTCCATGGAGGAAAAATCAATTAAAAGCTAATAAAAACAAAGACATCAAATCCAGCCCAGGAAGTCCCTGAGGAGGTAAGCACATATGGAGGAAGTATTACCACAGCCCTTTCCAGTTTTTTGGAGAGACACGATGTTCTGCTTTATCAGAGGAGAGGTAGCCTGACCTGATACTGCATCAGCCATAAAACCATTTGTTGGTCGCCTCCATGCTAGGACCTCGGGCAATATGAGATGAAAGAATGCAAGGTAGTAAAAACATGGACCAAGTTAAAATTTCAGCAGATTTAGGATAACGGTGTGCAGCCAGGAGCTTAAGTCAAACAAGTTATCAGTGCTCTCTGCAGAAATGTTAGTAATTCATTTTTCAGCTGAAGCAGAAGGATTTTGTGTTTTTGTTTTTTCTTCCCCTCTCCAGACTTTTGTCTTGGTCCATCTTCAAAACAGGAAAAACAGGAAGCTATGGGTGAGCATGCTTATCTTTTTTTTTTTCTCTCTTCAAAAACAGGGAATGCAAAAAAACGTGTTTTTTCAAAAACGGGGAACAGAAACATTAACACACCCAACTTTTTTTTTTTTCCTCCTTTCTTCCCCAAACCCAAACTGGGAGTTCATGTCTCTTCCTTAGGGAGCTCACTCTCAAGGCCAATAAAAACAAGCAGAAAATTATAGTTGACCTCAAAAAGACAAAACCCCTCTGCCCTTGCTGGCTGTCCAAAGGCTGAGCTACCCACCTCAGACCCCCTTTGTAACCAACAAAGACAGGAGTCACACGAGATGCTCAATTTAATTCAGCCTAAGTGAGATGACGGGACCTTTGGGCATGCCCGGTCTGTTCACTAGCTACAGAATTAAACAGCTCCAGTAGGACATTTTACTTGTTGACAGCTAAGGCTAGAGAAGATCACTCACACCACAATAGGGATATAATTTAACCGCTGTAAATAGTGAGGCAAGTATGATAAGGCATGCAGGTGAGATGTTTATTTAGTGGTTTAATCCCTTATGATCCTGTACCTCCCATTATCGTTATCGTTTGCAAGCGGCATTTGTAAGTGGAAGCAGAGCTATTCTGACCCTGCAACTGATAGGCAACACAAAATGACTTGGAGCTGTTAGCTGAAACTCCAGGCCAGATGTGATGTAGCTGCAGGTTGTTTAGGGGCATCTAAGGAAAGGAGATCATGAAAAGCGTGAATTCAATAATTCACCATTGGAATGAGAATATTATAGGAAGTTCTGCACAATTGTGTGTCACAGCTTTGGGAACAGGAGCTCCTTTTTACTTGGCCATGTACTCCCCATATTCCAACTCGTCTGTTCCAAAGCAAATGGTCCTCAAATAGGAAGAGAAATTACACAGGTGCTACACATCTGACTTTCAGAATACGTTACCATCTATATCAAAGCAGTTTTGAGTCAGACCCAGAGTATGAGATGGAATTACAGCCCTTAAAACAACCTAGAGGCACAAAGTATATCACAGCAGTGTCCCTTGGGACAATGGGAGAGCTGATGCTAAAATTCTTTGTGGACAAGATGGAGCTCGATGTATAGTAACACCACCACCCTGCTCCATCCCCTCCACTCAGGACCTCCAGAAATTGAGTAGGACCAGAGAAGCTTTCATTTTCTCTGTGCTAAAAGATGGGACCATCATAAAATTGTTACAGCAGTCACCTGTAAGATGGCTGACTTTACCAGATATTCACAAGGGAAGTTTGAGATCCATCCTAGGGCTTCCCTCTCCTCCCATCTCAGACACACTTCATAGAATATCCTGAGTTGGAAGGGACCCATAAGGATTATCGAGTCCGTTTGCTTATGCTGGAGGCATAATACCCAAAAGGTATCGAGGTGTCACGATGAAATGCCACTTTGAGGACCTCGCAGATCTGCCCTACCAAGTGGCCCAAGGAAAGTCTAGACACGAACCCTTTAGCACAGCATCCCCAATACCTGCCAGAAACAAGGCAGGGCTGAAGCCCGTACAAAGGAAGAGGAACGGAGACAAAAAGACTTGCCTGGATTAGTGTCGTCCCTGCCCTCAGCCGTTCTCTGTTTTCTGTTTGGATTCCTTAAGCTGTCTCCCGGCCAGGAACATTTACACCAAGCCCGACTGAGCAGCTGCCAAATTTTCCTCCTCCTGTCTCTAAAGCTCAAGGCCTTTACCAAAGACTCGGTGCAGTAGGAAGTTCCCAGTGTTTAATCAAAGCCTTCAGGTGCTCTTGGAGGGCAAATTACAAGGCAGCGAAGGCAGGACAGACCTGCACAGAGTCACCAGCTCTCCCTAACCTCTGATCATCATTCCAAGACGCCACAGCTCACTGAGGCGCTTTGAGTGCCAAAGCCCAGGTCTTTTGATGACCTGAAGAGCTGGTCAGAAGTCCTGGCAAAACTGTTTCACAATAAAATTCCTGTTTGTTGAGCCCCAAGTGCTTTGCATGAGCCTCTTCCAATTCAACAAGAATGTAAACAATGCCTGGCCAGGTCAGGCCAGCGGCCCATCTAGTCTGGCATTAAGAGCAACAAACGTGAGCTTGGCCTTTTTCTGAGCTCCATTCCCTTTGTATTCCCCAAACAACCAGGTGTTGAATTAAGGATCTCAAAGGGTGCAAACCCTACTAGTTCCTAGAATCTGCTTATGGACCCAAATTGATCATTTCCCTCTTGAATGTGCTTATATATTTTGTCTCCAAAAGGCCCTACCGAATTGAAAGCAGGGTCTTGACAGACAATTCTGCCTATTTTCCTTGCAAATCCTCAAAAATCTTGTCTTGGAGCTCACTGGGAGTTGAAGTCATTGCAGTAATGACACAATGAAGTCGAGGAAGCAGCTGCAAGGTGTAGGAAGCTTCCTGGCTATAGGAAATTTCCACAGACAAAGAGACACAGCTTTGGTTCAAGTCCAAATTAAACCAAGTTAAAGCTTAAAAACAACAATCCCTCCTATGAACTGCAGCTCCTCCTCTCCTGGCTCTAAATACCTACTTGTTTGGTCCTTTTAAGAAGCCTGAAGTGTGTTACTGTTCCCCTATAATTGGGCCTTTGACCCAGACTTTTCACTTAACACCTAAACCACCTGCGAGCTTTCGACCGCTTCCCTGCCTTGCAGAAACCCAGGCTAGCTTATCAGCCTCTCTCGCCATGACTAATTAGTTGGGTATTGGTTTCTTTACTCCGCCAGGCAAGCTGTGCAAACCCAGTGTGAACGTACCGTTTCCAGCCTTGCTTCATCAAGGCTTGCATTGCCAGGGGAGGCTGCCCGCTCACCTGGCACGGGTGGAAAATCCCTCCCTAAGATCAGGAGTGAGCCCCAACACACAGGGGACAGGACAGCAGCCTGCAGGAGAGGGATCCTGCACGCATGTGCTCTCCAGCATCTCTTTCTTGAGGACACAAGGTGAGAGCAATAAGAGGATTTTACGGCTTGGGATCATCCTAGGAATTAAACACTTAAAGATGATGCACCTCCTTTAAGCCAACGTGTTGTCCAGATGAAGCACGGGGTGCATGCACGTGCATTTTGCACTCCAAGAAAATGCACTCCACACCTGTGTTGACACGCACAGGTACGATTTCTGCTTTCAGAAAACACTCCCAAGCTTTACGCTGCTTCAGTTTTATTCACAAAACCATCACCTTCAATGGCCCCCTTCAGCCTGCAACAGCCGATCTCACACCCTTCCTATGCTACACGCGACCCTGAGCCTTGGGATTAATGGGAACACAACCGACCAACGAACACGGGTCGCCAAACCCAAAAATAACCAGCGCGTAGAGCAACGTACCTCGCATAAGGCGGCCAATTACAACTCCCCTGTGCTAAGTGCTACAGCAGCAGCTCCTCCGAGCTCTGAAGTCCTGAAATACCCGCAGCTCCCGGAGCTGCCGCTCTCCCCTCCCACCGCTCCCTCCCACGTCCAGCCGCCTCCTCTGCCGAAACACAAATCTGGGCCTGTTCATTAACTGAGACACCCACAGGGCCCGTAGAGACAGTTACGAAACCCGCGTACATGGGGTTTCTACAGCAATTACTTGTTATTTGCTCTTTTTTAAAAAAAAAAAAAAAAAAGATTGAGAGATATGCTCTTGCAGCACGTGTTGAAAGAAAAGTTAAAACACAGGAAACTGCAATTGAAAACAACAGGTTATATATAATTATATATATATTTTTTTTTTCCTGCGTGCAGTGGCAGTGCTCGGCTTTGATCCCTTTTCACCTACGATGCATTTCCATAGCCGTTTGCCGAGTGAAGCTCCTCTACATTTCTCCTCGCTCTGCCGGTCTCTCTCCTCTTGTAACTTCTGCACTTGCTGGAGCCCACAGGAGGCGGGCAGAAGCCCTGGGAAAAGGGACATTTCCTGCCATTCAGAGCCTGCTGCTGAGAGCGTGTGACAGGCTGCATGTGATGCATGTGATGCATGCAGCTTGTCCTCTGCTACCCCTCAGCCAGCAGCAATAATTTCCCCCTTCCTTTTATTAAACAAAAAATAAATACAAAAACAACCACCTGACTGAGTGTCTTGCCCAGCTCCCAGACAATGGGAGCTCTCCCACAGCACAATCCCCGTGTTTTTCCAATCAATCCACAATTAACAAGTCCCCACAAATGTTTTATCAAAGACGTTTTGCCAAAGCTGCAGCCCCCGCTGCACGCTCACTCTCTGCACCAGGAAAAATTAAATCCGCAGCCCAACAGCAGCCCCGCGCCCTCCCCTTCTGCATCAGAGCACGAACAAAGCCCCATTCTTCCCCAGGCACTCCGACATCTTCCAACTCAGCGTCTCGCCTCCTCCCTGGCTACGTGACCTCAAGGACTTTTCCAAGCTCGTGGCACTCACTGCGGGCAGAGGGACGAGGATGAGTCGGCTTCCTATAGCGAGGATGCACAGGGTGGAGCAGGGGACAAGAGGTGCCTCGATCACCTTTTGTTCAGAGAGGTTCTTCTATTGTGTTTGCTTCCTTCCTGCTTTCCCAGACTCCCGGGTCTTTTTTGGATGGGACGTGCCCATAACTCACTGTCTAAATTAGTTTGTCCGACAGGGGAAGGCAGAGCAACAAGCCCCATACGCAGCGGGGAATGATACATACCAGGGCAGGATGCGGCCAAGGGAACGGAAAGGATGAGCGAGTGATGAGCTCAGCGCCAGCCTCCTACCTGCTCTGCAAGCTGAGACAGCAGAGAGCTGGAGACCAAGGCTCCAGCACCATTACAGACCTTTCTCTGCCAGTCCAAGGTTGGGAATGAAATCAGATTCCCCACATCTCGAGGAAGCGCCCACCCACCAGGCACACCTCGCCATTTGAGACCGCTTGAGCCTCAAGTCTTTCCAAGGTCTTTGCACAGGTGCTTGAGGGGCCAGGAGGATTTTCCAGCCTCCAGATCCTGATTGAACAGAGATTTCTCCCTGACGGTGCTTATCATTATGCCTGCCCCCCAAAGAGGGCTTCAGAGACCACACTGCTCACCAATCATGCAGTCGGGGGACCCCAGCATCCCGGCAGCACTGTGTGAAAAGTCCAGGAGCACTGCTCCATGCCAGGATAATGCATAGCCCACCTCACAGCTAAAACCTTCAGGGTCAACCCATTGAGGGCATTTAGATCTGGACTCAAGCTGAAATTCACAGCTTGGTCAGGTTTATTCAATTATTCATGGTTTAATCCCATTATTTCTTTTGACTCTAGCTTGGTAAAGCTGTAGTGAGAAACCACTGACAGAAGGGTATGACAATTTGCTTTTGGACATCTCTTTTTCTTTTGCTCACATTTCCTATCAGGATCCTGTTACTAGCCATACAACTAGTTTTCCTGAAATACACAGAGCTGGCAAAGACACCGCATTCAGTCTGAGACCTCCAGGCTTTTTCTCAGCCTTAACCCCACAGGACTGCAGCAGAAACCCCAAGCCCTGACATTTGCCTCTTTGCACTTCAGCTCTGAGACATCCTTCCTGGATGTGGACAAGGCAAGTTATCATCCATGCAGTCCACAGATCTGTTTTCACCTTTTTTAAAAAAATGAAAGGTAGACTTAAGAGACTTCCGCCTGGGGAAAAATAAAAATAAAAATCAGGGACACATTGAAAGCCAGAGCTTTCTCATTTTGTCAAAAGGAGTCCACACCTGGAGTTCTCTGAAGCCTCTTCTACCAACAATTTTTATTTGTGCCAGTGGTTTTCCGTGGAAGTCTTTAAAAATCTCCCTCATCATGTCTAGTGCCATTATCTGACCAGATCGTTTTTAATGAAATTGTCTCTGGCTATCTGCAGCTGCAGATCTCAAATACAAAGCGCGTGCTATCATTTCTAGCAGGAGCGTAGGGCATGCCACCAGCCAGCAGCGACAGCTGCTTCAGGCTTTATATTTTGCTCTTCTGCTTGACCACAGTTGTAAATTTTTGTTTCCTGTGCTCACAGGCATCACTTTGGGGAGTGATGATTAAAGCCAGGCTTAAAACCATCGCTAGGAATGACCAAACAACACTCAAGGGATCAGGGGAGAGAGTTGTAGCGTAGTAGCACCAACAAGCGTGCTGTCTCTGAGAGATACAGGTCTGCCTTTAAATACATCATAGGATTACAGAACCATTTAGGTTGGAAAAGACCTCTAAGATCATCTAAGATCATCCAAGCTGGCATTCAACCATTTGTGGTAATTAAAAGCACTTGCCCCGCTAGAAATACAGAACTGGCTTTGATCAAAAAAACTAAGAGCAGCTCACCTTTCTCCTTGTGTTTTGGATTTTAGCCATGGAAATGGGATCCTTCAAATCTCCCCCTAGATTACAACTGGTGAGAAAAACCTCTCCCGTCCTTCAAATACGGCCTCACTGTAACAAGTGCCATTTTCCATCAAGGAGGGGTTTTGTTGTCGCTGTCATTTTGGCTTGGTTTTAAGCAAAGCCTATTTATAGCTCCTGTTCCTCCACGGAAACTGGGCACATTCCTGAGTTCTGAGGCCCGAGATGCTGAGTCAGCGCTGCTGGCCAGCACGTCTTTCTATCGCCACGGCAATACCGGCCCATGTTACAAGAACCAACCATGCTGGAAATAGCTGCCTTATGACTCACTCAGCTAACAAGAATATCCTTGACTCTGCCAGCTCCGATACGGGGTTACTGAAGCATGCCCCAGAGCAGCAGCAAGCAGTCTGCAGCCTCCAGTTCTCACAGTGGCACTCGGCTCCTGCTTACCCCGGGGCAAAAGCTGCTTGAAGACGTGAAAAAAATATTTTTCCCCCCCAAATGAAAGTTTCTCCTAGCAATAAATCCCAGCATCAAATAGTTCACTTTTCCTTCCAAAAACCTGTTAAAAAAAAAAAAAAAAAATCAGCAGTTTTGACCACTTCCCAGTGCATCCTAAGAGTTTCAGGTGAACATCAACATCAAAGCAAGAAGAGCTGAGGGATTAAAGATGGAATAAAAGCCTCAGATGGCACCAAATCTGTATTCCAACCAGCACCAACTCGATGTGTCTGTCGCCCTCCTGCAGGCATGCCCTGGGACTGTCTGAGGCTTTGGCAGGGACGAGGGCAGTCATAGCTGCTGGGGCTGCGTTGGATCTGCTGTGCCTTAGTCAGACCTGACACAGCACCCACCCCAATGAGGTGCAATGAGCTGCATTTCGCTAATTCACTCACCCAGGAGACTGATGTAGAGCTGGATTTCAGACACAAGCACGTACTCTCGCTCCCGTGCCTTGCAAGCCCAGAAACATGGCATTTGTGCATGCTGTTGGGAAACTATACATGGAAACAGTAGCTAGATGTGTGTAATTATTTATATCTCATGCAAAAGGACTTTCACAACCTTCTTGATTATCAAACTTGTCCTGGTTCTTTTCACTGAGTCAACACAAGTTTGTTTGTTTTTTTCCCTAAAGGGTAAGAGAGGTATGCAAGGCAGGAGTGGCTAGAAAACAAGGTACAGAACTGGGATCGACAATGAGTACAGACATGTTTTCTACATCTGAGCAACAATTCAATAGCAAACCAGTACAGCAATCAAACACTTTTAGAAATTCTCCAGATTGACGTCAGCATGCACAGAGAATTCAGGTAACACACAGGGAAATCAGGTAACACACAGTCACGTGTGGGCATCTGTATTCATGTCCACTCGAGATGGAGCTGACCATCAGACAAGACCAGGGACATACTCCAATGTAAGACTGGCCAGGAGCTTGACCAGCACAGAACAAGAATAAGAAGAAAAAGCACAAACATTAAAAAACAAACAAACAAAAATTATATTCCACACCGAGATCTTTCCTCGGGTAGAAAAGCCCCATGAAGAGTTACAGGGTTGACTCTTCCTCCAACCTTCAGTCTCAGTGTCTGCTAGGCAGAGCTCAGGTTCAGGCTAAACGTGACTGTGTTGGTCCCACACAGGCTCTCAGCATGGAGAGTCAAGAGAATTGATCCCTGGAAATACGCCTGATCTACACATTTTAGTGTAAGTTGAATGGCCTTCACCAACCTGGTTCTTCTTAGAGTAAGGAAGAGCTGGAAAAAAGAAACAAAAACAGGAGCCCACTGGCCATCAGTATAATAGACTAAACATTGATCTCAATCAAAGGACAAAAAAGTGTCCAAGAATAACACGCATTAGTCTCCTTGTGCCTGTTAGTCAAGCTGTACCAGTTCCTTACCCCGTTGGACAAACTCCACCTGCAGCAAGGTGGTGCTGGAGCTGTTCAGCAGCTGGTCCCAAGCCGCACCAACTGGTCCCGTTCCCCCCCATCCCACATGGGGCAGAAGATGAGCCTGTGAAGGCAGGACAACCAGATGGCCGTGGTGATGATGGTTATCATGTCAAGGTGCACCTCCTTCCGTGCAGCCTGTGGTACCTGCCTCATTGGGGCCCATCAGGATGCTCGTATCTGGCCAAAAAGTCAGGGTGCTGCATTGCTCTCAGGAGCTCGGGAGGCCCAAATGGTTTGCAGACACTTTGGGAAGACCAGGGGCACCTCCACAGTTGCACCAAACCCCTCGCCATGACCAAGACAAGTACAAGTGCACTTGGGACACCATACCACATGAAGTTACGTGACTAATGTGGTCATTAAAGCAATTCTAATTCTCACTCCACAGAACAAAACAGATCAGAAATTCCTATCCATAGAGCAGCTACCTTCTACAATGCCAGCTGGCCAGGCTGAGAGGCACGAGAACTCTTTTCGATGATTACTTTTCTATAACAAACATGGGAACAATGAGGATTTTAAATAAACCCCTGATGCCCACTTACTTACAGGAATAAAATGTGACTCGTGATTCAAAACTATTTGTTGCTCTGTAGTAGCTTGTCCAGCCAAAGGCCTTGCTGAAGAGGAAAACAAACACCGGCCTCTGGCAGCCAGCCCATTACATAGGAGCTGATATACGTGTAGGAAGCCAGAACACAGGAAAACTGGCAAAAAAAAAAAGGCCTACATTCCTATGGCAGTACGAAGCTATCATCATTCAGCTCAAAACTACTACTTTTGGGCAAAGGTAGCTGAAACTGGGAGCCTTTCAATGGCTGGCTGACGAGCTTCCAGTAAACGGGACAACACTAAAAAAAAGCATTGCAATGCTTTTTCATTGTAGCAGAATGATTATAACCTTTCAGGCTTTAAAACAAGGTGGAAATTGATTAGGTAGGAGTGGAGAGGTGACACCAGCGAGGTAAGCAAGCACATTTCATGAGTCCTTTGGGGATGCAGAACTGTCCTGCTGGGGAACAGCACCATGGTCTCCAGCACTTGGCCGCAGGGGATGGTGACTTTTACCAGGGCTCCTCCAAACACTCTCAGCTCGGTGTCACAAGCCCAGCTGCAATGCTGGGACCTTCCTCCCACTCCTGGGCAAGCTCTGGCACATGCAGCCCATCGGTGGATCAGAGGAACATGATAACCAGAGGCGGCTGGCACGTGGGGACACGAAAGAGGATCAAGGGTATGTGGGTACACGAGAGCCTCACGGAAGGAGGGTGTAGAGCAGAAATCAATTACATTTTCTTTCCCAATGCACGAGATGTTTCTGACCTGTGGCCAAGACCCACGCTTATCACCCTGCTGGGTTTTATCTGTACCACCTGACAAAGCCACCCTCTCATTTGGGAGGGCTGGGAAGGGCTTTCCCTACCCGTACACACAAGCAGCGTGGGAGCAGATGACAAGGGGTTGCCAGCACAAGAGCAAATCAGGAGAGCAAAGCAAGACTTGGCCTAGTCATCCCCCCACTCCTATCCCTCCCGGTTTCCCAAACCCTTGTGGGATAGCAGCACAGACCAGAACCATCAGCAACCCACCTCAGCAGTAAAAGCAACAACTCACTACAAAACCACCCCTAGAGGTAGAGCAGACCAGGAGGACGTGACCTTTCTTCTGTGGCCTTCTCCTTGCCTTGGAGCAACCTTCCCATACCACCAAGATGGCCACATTTGACTTCTTCCTTCAGTGCCTCAATGGGGATAGCACAGTCCTGTCCCACGGGGCTGGAAACCACCTACAACCTCAAGGCATGCCACCCACAGAAGTCCAACAGCCCAGAGACACGGTGCTGCGGAAACAAAGGCACCTTGTCCAACAGCACTGCGGTGAATCGCACCATTAAGCCTTGAGCCTGCCATACACGCCCAGGTGACTTTGTGAATATTTGTCTCTGTGCGGCAACAAAATTGGCAATGTTCCTGTTTTACAGACACAGAGATGGCAGTATTTTCTGAATTCAGCCTCCTTAAAGTGCCCTGTGTCTTAAACGTGGGTGCATCCTCTCCCAACCCTACGAAATACCCTAACACCAAACTCTGGAGAGAGACACTGAACATCACCCTGCTTCCAAAGTTGAAACCACCTGACCTTCATCACAGTACGGAGCCAAATATTTAGCGACAGGACCACGGCATCCCACAAGACAACCTCAGCAGCATCTCCCACCTCCAAGCCTCACCTGAGGAAAAAGCCCCCCCCTCGGCTTACCATGGGTCGAGCCGTCAGCCAGGACATGCAGCCATGTGGGTGGAAAGCTTAGCCGGGTGATGAAAACTGCCTGCTCTAACTTTTCAGCTGCTTTTATTTACTCGTTTTAAGAGGAAAGGAGAGGAAAAAAAAAAAAAAAAAAAATCAAGGAAGTAATGTTCCTCTCCCAAGGTGCACCGCAAAACATTCTTGGTAGACATGGAAACCCCTGGCGGGCTGCCAGTCCTTGGCAAGCCTCCACATTAACATTTCAGCAAGCAACTCAACACTGGGATGGCTTTTAGGGCATTTAAAGGGAAACGGCAGCCAGGGGCGGGCGACGCGATCGCTGCTCCCTGTTGGCAGGCGCTAGGGCTGCTCCTCCTTGGGCTTTGCCTGTGGCTCCGTGGGGAAGTTTGTCAGGTTTCTGCCGTATGCAGGACAGGGAAGTTATGGCAGAGTGGGGTGAAAACGAACACAGCCTCCTCGTTTCTCCTACATGAGGTGTTCCCTAGCTGCAGCCTGCAGGACGATCCTCATATACCTAAAGGGAGGCTGCAAGGACGAAAGCATCTTCCTGTGCTCTGGGGATTAAGCGGCAGCAAAAAGTATTTAAGATCTATTCGTCCCCCACCCCAGGGCTGCCTCTTCTTTGTTCAGGGTTGGGTTGGAGAGCAATGGGGAGCTAGGAGCCTGGTCTGGTCTCCCTGGAGGTCTCCAGGCACAGCAGGGAGAACATGAAGCCTCGCTGCAAGGAGAGCAGAGAAAGCCTGTGAGTGAATGCTTTATGCCCCTATGCTTGGACAGGAAAGGAGACCCTCCACCTTCCTCCAGCTCCCTTCTTCCCACTTATTTGGGGATATTCTGTGTGCATGTGCACAAGTGTCCCACTGGAAAACCCATCAGATTTTCAACAGCAGTGCCTGTGAACAACATCACGGCGTGTACGTGAACACTGCAGGACCTTCTCACAAAGCATGCTCATGTTAGAAAGCTCTTTTAAGAAATCCCAGGTACGTGGCCAAGATCTGTATCAATGAAGCCAGAGAGAAGGAAGCAGATTTACTGCCCTGCTCTCTGCTGACAGGCTTGGGGCGTTTCCAGACCCCAGGTCTCCTGTGGCTCTTCATCTACTTGTCCATCAGCCCAAATGCGTGCAGCCCATGTGACAAGCCCCAGGGGATAAAGGAGAAGATGAGGCAGGCAGGAGCCACATCTCCATCCCCCTTTCAGTGCTTCGATCCTTGGGGTTTTGACTGCAAAAGCTGAGCAAACTCGTACACTTCAGAGCTGATATATTCTCCAAAACACCTTTGGGCACCACCACCAGCATCCCAGTGACTGGCAAGCTGGCACATCTAACAAGATCTACATCTTATTTATCTCCCAGAAGGATACAGAAGACAGGCTATAAATGAGGAAGCTGATGAGTTTAACAGCACCTGTGGTTTTTTGAGGAGACTGGTGGTCATCCAGTAATCGGTGAGCACGTTAAGAGCATGTGCAATCTGGGCTATGATTAACCTTATCCCGTGAGGGGTCACTGCTGGTGTGGATGTGCATGGGAAAAGGCAGCTATTTGACATCTTTGCAAAGCTCACTTCCTCACTGTTGCTAAATCCAGAAGTTTTGCAACACTTTTTCTCTCTACAAAAGATCCTTGAGGGGTTAGGTCACCAAACTGAAAGTAAATGCTTGCATAGGAGATTCCTTGCCTTCCCTATCATGAATGAAAATAAAATTAAAAAAATAAGCTCAAAGAGATAGAAGATCAGTATGAAATCTTATCATATAAAATACCAGAAGGAGATTCTGCTCTGACCTGCCTGTTCAACATATTTTCAAATCATCCCAAGGAAAAAAAGCTGAAACAAAGTTATGAAGTGCTGACAGGTCTGAGTCTGCAAAAATCTGCATTTTTTTTTCCTCCTTGAAAATTAAAGGAGGCATTCAACTTCAGTGATCCACACACAGAATAAGAAATCTGAAGTCTGGAAAAACATGACTTTTTTTGGTGCTGTTTTCACATAGGTCTTGGTGCATTATAAAAAAAAAAAATAAATATATATTTTTTTTTAAAAAAAAAGCCCTACACCTCTTGAGAACCTACAAATAAAAAGGTAGGTGCATTGTTGAACTCCCAGCCCATGGGCAAGGCACTGATAATAAACTACAGCCTGGAAACAGCACCCCAGAGGCTTCAGAGGATTGTACTGTGTTTGACCCAGGGCCCAGCAGCTGCATTTCCAGACTCCTCTTCATTTTTGTTAGACCATTTTTTTCTAAAGGGAAGCAGTCCCACATGCAGCAGAGCTGGCAGCACAGTGTGCCATAGATTTGTGCCCCCTGTTTGCATTTCCTGGTATCTGACAAGATGCGGGTACAAACCAAAAGGTCCCTGGGGCTCAGATGGAGGTAACAGCTCTGCCTCATACCTTTCTTCCACGGGGACAATAACCAACATAGCTTTTTACCCAATATCACATTTTTAAAATGCAATACACCAAAATTCAGCATCTCCTTGACCTTTATCCCTTGGCCAGTTTCAGCTGAATTAAAACAGCAGCAACAAGCTGTAGAAGTCCAGAGGAGGGAAGGCATGGCAGAAGAAGGGAGAGAGGGGCAAGAGAACTGTCTTGCCCAGAAACCCCATTTCCTTATGAAATCAAGCTGAAAAACATTAAAACCATCTCTGCTGGGGATCCCAGAGCCCCAGACAGGATTTTCAGGGGCTAAGGGAGGACCAAGCTGTACTGAGACAGATGCGCAATTTTCCACCTCGATGCTGCCACCATCTGTTGTCTGCTGACCAGACCTCACCAGGACATCATCCTGCTTCACCTTCCACCAGACCCTATCCTTACACTGATTTTCCAAGCATGCAGTCTCTCTTCATCGCACAAGCCAGAAGCCAGCAGAAGCAGTCACCACGTGAACCTGCACAAAGGCAGCAGCGAGCCTAACGCTGCTTTTCCTGCAGCGCAGTGGACGCCTTGGCTTCATTCCATGTTCCTCCAATCTTCACAGCCTAATCAGTAGGCAGGCCTTAAAGCCGGTCTGCCTATTTGAGCTTATAAAATATTAATTTGCTACGTAGCTATTTCTCCTGAAATTGCACTTAGTTCTCTAAAAGTGCTAGAGGGCAGTAGCAGAAGCGACTAGATCCTCACAGATCCCGTTGCTTGCTTTCTGACCTAAAATCCCAGGCTTCTCCCAGCACAGAGTATGACAAATAATACAAATACTTTGAGTATGGGAGAATACAGATAACTCAGTCATCCCAAAATATGATGAGACAAAATGGATACAAGGCCTCGTGTGGCTGGATCTTGACATTTCAAAAGCAAACAAGCCCAGATCTTTATTTCTTTAGAATTCTTGGCAACTTTACGCTTCCTATAGCATAGATAGAGATTTTTAAACAATTCTGTGATTCCTGTTGGTTCTCTGCTAACTGGACTCAAAACTGGACCTTTGAAAACAGCCCTCCTAATGCTATGAAAAAAAAAAAAAAAAAGCTTCCTAGTTCCAACACTCAATGTTTCCTCTGAAACACGAACTCTGCAGCTGAAAAGTTCATCAGCATGTGCTCAGTGCATTCATTGGGGCTCAATCTGTAAGACATTTTTAATCTAGCAAAGCAGTTTTTTTTAACCCATTTTGTCCAAACACTCTCCTCCTCACCCTCTTTTTTGACCTGTGGCCCAAGTTTTGGCTCTGCTGCTCTTGCCAGTTGCCTTCCACTCCTTCAAGACCTGAAGGCCAGATGAAGTTGCAAACTGCAGCAACACATCCCCGAGATCCTTCAGGGATGAACAATGCTTTTAAATCCCGAGACACCAAGAGCTCATCTCCGGTAACACCGGGCTCTGCTAGCACAGGGCAGCCACGGTGCTGCTGATGCATCAGCTTGGCTTACAGCCCTTTTTCATCAGGGGAAGAGACTGCTCTCAACAGGCAGGGAGGGAGAACAAGAGCAGGAGAGCTGGAATCAGTCAGACAGCTGTAAAAAAAAAAAAAAAAAAAGAAAAAAAAAACGCCAGGGTCTTAATGAATAAATAGCTTCCCTCTGGTTCGAGCAGCTCTGAGCACTGCTTTGCTCCCTGCATCCCCCCTGCACAAAGCCCTGGTGGAGAAGCAGCAGAGCACCCTGTAAGCGACACCAGCCTAATTAATTAATTAATGACTGCTGTCTCTGGCTGCTGGGCTGGGAAGAAAGGCAGCGAAGAAGGGCCGGGACAGCACGTGACGGTTTCTGGTAAATGCTGAACGCCGCTGAGAGCCGGCTCGGTTATTCATCACCTCTCCTGCTTTGGGCTACAACAGCAAGGAGAAGGTCGGAGATACACCAGGGAGGGAAGATGGCGTGGGATCCACCCTCACAGCATCCTTTCTCCTGGATGAAGCCTTCTTCCCTCTTCTTGTCGTGCTCCAGGGCTGCCATGGCACAGTTAATCGAGGTAAGGAGCAGCATGCTTTACGGATCAGGGGGCTTAGGGGTGTCTAGCAATCCTGTTTTTTCCATGCAGGTTACCCAGGGAGGGCAGGTGGGGCAGAAAGCAGGGAATTTAAGGTGTTAGGGGCTCCTTCAGGTGATGTTTGTTGCTTTCTGCAGGCCCAGCCTATAAAGTGCTTTTAAAATGCCAGCAGCTGATGGTGACCACAGCTGGCACTTAATTGGTCTTTTAATCTCCAAAAAGAACTTGAGAGAGCACAAAAAGTCCCAGCACAGCATCTTCTAGCCCAGTACTCCCTGTCCAACAAGTGTCCCACATCAAAGCTCAGGGACAGAGGAGGACCAGGCCTGACCCAGGTGATCCCATCCATGGATGTACAGGTGGCCCCCTGAAATTACAGCTGCCAAAAATTGAGCTGCCCAACCATTTTCAACTTCTCGAGCACTTTTCTGAACTAAGGAAGCCTGAGCCACACTGGAAGCAGCCACTGCATTGGTCTGGGGTCAGAACCCCAGTGCTGTGGTGCTGATGAGCAGCGTGTTCGTACAAGAGAGCTTGCTTTGCTCACATTTCTGCTTGTTTCAGCTAAAACTTGCAGCTGTTCTGTATCTGTGTTAAGAGCTCTAATACACTAGCAAAAGAACATCTTGTTTCAGCGAGTTAAGAGTAGCATCCATGGCTGCCTTGTCCCTCACCTGGCCTTGACTCAAGCCAGGTTGGATCTCTGTAGCCTTTGGTCTGCAGATTTTAGCAGTTTGTCTCCACCACAGAGGCAACAGGAGCAGTGCTGTGTCCATATCCCCACCCTACAGCCCAGGTTCTGCCTCATCTTTCCGGATGTCTCAACTTAAATTTACTTAATACAGCATTTTCAGCATTTCAGTATTGATAGACCCATCAGCCTATCTGACCATGGTATAACATCCCCAGCAAGCCAAACAGGAGTCTATAAGCTTTGCAAATGCACATGCACCCTGCTGTAGACATCTTCGCGAGCTGCTCAGCCTACAGCGGCTCTCAAGGTGACTGACCAGGCAGAACTTTCTCTTACAGAGCACATTTAACAAGCCATGCTTCGCTGAAGCCAGGTCAGTGTGCAGACTCAGCTTCCACCTCACCAGGAAGACTTAAAAAAGAAGAAAAAAAAAATCTTTCCATTTCCAAACACTGAGACAACCACGTGAATAAGCATCCTGACACTCTCAGTTTGAAGATAGATGTTTCAAAGACACATTTTCCAGGATTTGTCCTCACGCCAAAGCAGAACAAAGATAAATGTCAAAACTAGGAAAATCGTTATAAAACAGGTGTGATTTTTTCTCATCTGTTTTACTTATACCAGGCTCTCTTGAAAACACATCCACTTCTTAGTATGCTGGAGGGAGTAAATCTTGTCTGGAAACCCGAGCTGCACAACAGGTTAATTACCAGGTATCCAAAAAAATGAGATTAGATGAACAGCCAGTTTCTGTGTTACTTAAGGCAGATGAATTACAGGCTGCTCCAAAGCTCTGCAAGGACTTTGCTTTGTCTTCCTTCAAATAATTATACAATGCAGTTATCCCCAATAATTCAATTTATGCTAAGCCAGCTCATCAGAGCAAACAGAGGGTAGGTCAAAGGGACTGGACATCAGGGCATTGGAGAGAGAGGAGGCAATAAGAGCCTCTCAACATGACTTTATTTATTTTTTCTTCCTCTCTGCATCAGCTCACCTCTAAGAGGCTTAGAATAGGTATGAATTTGGACCCTGAGGTGGGAATAAGTAGCAGGTGTTTGGTGTACAGCACATGGTTTACTCAATTATTCCCTTATTGAGTCAAGTTCTGCATCTGCCATATCTTTAATAGGTTCTTAGTCTCTCGATTGGTGTTTGGAGCTCTGTAGTTAGAAGGTAAAACTCTGTCCTAGGCAGTTATGTAAAAGAAATTCTTCAGAAGCTCCATCAGACTAGAGATTGTTGACCATTTTCCCTACCAATACAGCAAGAAAAATAAAGTTGTTTCTGATCCCCCCCACTTTCCAGCTTAGACTCCTTGCAAAAGCTGCAACACGGATTAGATTGTAGAGAAAAAAGAATACTTTTTCTACTAGTTATGAATATTTTCTGTTTATATTATATTTAGTATATTGTTGGGCTCGAGGGACAGTAGCCCTCATTTGTAGCCTATGAGTGAATGTGACGGACGTGACTGTATGCAATAGTCTAAAAATACCTTCATTTGAACTATAATCACACACAGGTAGGTGAAGTTACCAAGTGGACTCCTAAGGTTGATTTCCCTTGTGAATGCATGGATTATAACCCAATAGTTGACAATAAAATGAAGAAATATGAAAATAATAGCGCAGAAAGACACGCACAAGCAACACGCGTGATGATTTAAGAGATAGGCCTTAGCTTTAAGAAGGGCATCTTCAAGGAAGATTCAGGCCAGGTGGAATATTCAAATATTCCAAATATTTGAAAATATTTCAAAATATTATAGAAAATTACAAAGCTGTTTTCTGGAAAGTTCATCATCATGGTTCATCGGAGAAGATGGGCTCAGAGAGAGGGATGGAGACCATACAGGGTGCAAAGTCACTGGACCTTCCCAGACCCCCAAACACATGAACTTGAAGAAAAAAAACAGACGTGCTCTCAGACCATCCTGGTTATTTGTGGAGGAACTGTACACGTGAATAAATGCATAGTCTCTGCTAACAGTCATACAAAATTCTATAGCTGAGCTAAAGAGGTTGTTCTGTGACTGCTGCCACTCTCAGATGGAAAGAAGCATCGGGTTCAGTCTTAAACTGGTGTTCACAGGGCTGTGAACTGGTCCAGGTATGAAAAAAATAACATTCTAGTGGGGAACGTGTGAGGTCTGAGACCATGAGAGGGGTCCTTCAGACAGCCCAGGAGCTGCCCTAGCGCAAGCAAGCCTCACGACCAGGGCATCAGCTACATCTACACAGTAATCTAACAATAAACATCAGATTTAACAGCTGCCACACTTCAGTTAAACCATTATGGTCAGCCTTCCCCCTCCTCACCCTAAATGGGCCCATGTCTTTCCTGTTACTCAGAAGGGGAAGGGATGGAGTGTGCTTCTGCACCTGTCTGAAGCACAGTCCCTCCTAAACATCTGTGTCCTTTAGATACGTGCAATCAAATGCAATTAGGACTAAACATTGTTAGTTTTCCCAAGCCCAGCCATGCTGCAGGGAAAGCAGCAACACCAGTCAGGCCTAATTAGAGGAGGCATTAAAAAAAAAAAAAGACTGAAAAGTAGCACCTTTTGCCATTTTTATTTGCTGCTTAGTGAAGCAAGTAAAGCTGTCTCCTTTTCCAGAGGGGCTGGTACCTTTGCTTGCCCCACACCCCACCCCAGTCACCACTGACAGTTTCTCTCTGACATGAATCAGAAAAAGTGAACGTGAATATTTTCTAGCTAGGAGAAACAGTGTCAAACCGTTCTGACCTGCAAAGGCAACCTGCCTGGAAACAATTTAGTGTTTGGGGGTTTAGTAGATGTTTTACAGCCCTGAGCGTCCAACCTCAGCTTGGATCCTTCTCCTTATGGCGTGGTTTCTGCCTGCTCCCAGCCTGGGAGCCTCCACAAAACCCTGGGACAGCAGGATTTGGGATGAAGCTGTTTTCACCACAAGCAGATCTTGTGCCTTCAGAGGTAGGGAAGCCTGCCACAGCAGGAGAATGGCCAGGGTGTTGTCAACATGGCCCAGCATGATGCATGCATTACACACACACACCCCTGCAAACAGCCCTACAGGGTCCCATCATGGCAAACCCAACACATAGGGCAGTAAACAGCACCCAGCCAGTTCCAGCTCCTGCTGGGGCCAACTTGATCCCTAGGATATCCCCAAATCCCACTGGTTCTGCTCTTACTCCCAGAGATCACGTAAAGAATTGGATCTCAAGGGTAGCATTTACCCGATCTAAGTCAGGCATCGAGGAATTAGCCCAATCTGAGCTAATCACTATAGGCTCCACTATTAATCACTCAAGAGAAATGCTCATTTGTTCATCAGACCTCAATCAGCTGCCTCAATGAGGTGGATGGCTCTACATGAGTGCTGCTTTCTCATAGCCATCACATAACTCCAGAGCAATTAGCTTAGACCTAACTATTTGTACTGCACATTTTTAAGCTCTTAAGTAAGGGCAGATGCATTTACTTCAGAGGGAGAGATTTAGCCTGAGGGGTAAGACACAAATATACAAAAAATGTATTTGTGCCTACAGGCATCAACAAGTGATGTGAGTGCCCCAGCTGCTGTGGGAGATGCAACTGACACAGTCAGAGGCTAAGGAGATATTCCACTGTCCTGCAAGAGACACCCAAACCAATGGTCTGGCACTGGGTTAACATTCATAACTGGTGTTGGCTAGGAGTTGGATTCGCCAGCAGTCTTATCTCATTTTAGACACTGTGCTGTATGCTGCCTGTTTTTTTATCTGCTGCTCCAGACAGCGCAGGTCTTCCATCAAAGTAACGTGGAATATTTACCAAGGTCTCCATCATCATCTCCTTTACATTTAAGTTCAGGCTACTTAATCAATCTGGAAGGTTCTTTTTGCTGTAACATCATTATACACTCATCACAGAGCATCTCCGGAGCTTTGTAACCTTTCATTCACTCCTTTCTGCTCATTTCTTTTTCTTTCTGGAGCCACAACTTTTTCATATTCCCTTAAGTAGTGCCCAGATACCTATGTGGTACCAACACTGCAGTGAGGTGTTTGCATAATTTTCTTTTATATTTTCTCATCAGCTTGCTCCACAAAGCCTCTCCCTGATCAGTTATTACCTGAGCACTTCCTAACACCCCCCTGCATTGAGAGATGAAGCCTGGTAGCTCTCACAGGAGTTTTCTTTACCGCCTCCAGTCTTCTGGAGTCTTTAATTCACTGCAGTTGCCTTGCATAGACAAAGCAATGCTGTTAGCCTTCACACCAAGCATAACCTCTTCATTTATCCATACATTTTCCAGTTCTGGACTGCACTGGCACAAGTTCACCCTCAATGGAGCTGCAAGTACCAGCTTCAGGTTTTTGGTATTTTTTTTTTTTTTTCCCCTGGGGCTGTGTAAGAATTGTCCTGCCCCACAGTTTCACTGTGCTGTGTTTCAGCCTCCTTACACCTTTTCCTTTTGTCCCTGATCCAGTCACTCTTACCTTGACATTTATTGCCAAGCATGAATCAATAACTCCAAATCTTGACACTTATTCCCACGCACCTCCAAATCTTGACATTTATTTGTAGGCACAAACAAACAGCTCCATTTTCCTGCAGCTACTAAGAATTACTTTCATTAATATGTATTTCCTCTCCTTGCTCTACATGTCTCTTACCTTTTGGAGATGACAAACAGGCCAGCATCGCACCTTACAGCCCACTGAAGAGTTTGGACCCCTTGCTCAGTCAGGACGTGTAGCAATGTTGACAGAGCCCTCAGCTACAAATCCCAGTGCATGCCCACAGGCAGTTGCCACAGATGAGCTTCTATCTGATGATTTATTAAGCTGTGGTAGCCTGGCCATGACAGTACAGTAACTTCACTGCATGTTTCAGCCCTGGCATTCTCAACACTCACTCTACAAACATGATGAAGAGCTGCAGTGATTAAATCAAAGCACCTGCATGAGTGGCCAGGACTCAGCAGCAGTCTTGCTTCATGCCTTTTCCCCTTGCACTCCTGTCTTAAATATTTAATATATTTTCTGTTTTTTTATTATTATTATTTTTTATTGGTTCACATCAAAAGCTTTTGTGAAACCAAGGAAAGTGGCAGAGATCCTCAACCTTGCTTTTTCTCCTCCCCTCCAACACAAATTGCCTCATTGTATTGTTCCATGTCCACAACTCCCTCCAGAAACGGCCGTAAGTTGGTGGCAAGTGCTTCAGAGCTCTTGATCCACACTGTCATCTTGAGGACATCTTTTAATTGCCGCTATCTCAGCTAATTTACTTTGAATTGGAAGCATCACTTTGGTACGATAAATGTGATGCATTAAGTGCTTTGAGATCCCCAGAGCAAAAAGACCAATGCTGGAAGGTTTGGCAGGCAAAAGCAGCAAGGACCTCCGGTCTCACAGCTCTGTGCTTAACGCTGTCAGTGCAGACTGACTTCAGTTTGCTGATTCTGATTACCATTATTCTGCTGCTGCAGAGCCAGTCCTGTACCGAAGTCGCACAGGGAGATGAACACATCCTATTCTTGATGCTCTTGCTGGAGATGAGCACAGAGGGCAACGATCAGGACTCCAAGCCTGTGTGCCCTGCAGAAAACTGGCACCATCACTTCCAATCCGTGGTGCTGAGCATGGGTTCTTGTTCCCTCAGCTTCGGGTCTGCTGTTTGCCTTCTGTCTGTAGTTTGTGTCCTGCTGAAGATCAGAAGGTTCTGATGCTTGAGATGCCCCCTGACGGGCCGTGAGGCAGTGAACCAGGTTACACGACCCACAAAGTGGACTTGCTTTTAAGACTGTCCAGAGCAGTAGCAGTGAACCTTAAAACCATTCCTTCCAGCCACCTACAGGGCCAAACCTTCACCTCTGCTCCCATCTGGCACAGCTCTGGCTGGGCTAATAGCAACCATGTCCCTATTTGCCCCCATTTTTTTCCCTCCCCCTTGCTGATGTGCACTTAAAACCTACACAGATGTGCAGGGTTCCAACAAACCCCACAATTTCCTTTGCCCACCAGTTTCCCTTTTTATACCTGGCTCCCTTTCCCAGATTTTCATCAGAGACAAGTCTGGAAGGAAAGACGAATCCCTGGGAGAGCTCAGCTTCTCAAGAGGGCAAAGTCACTCTGAGTAGTGCACAGGAAAAAAGAAAAAAAAAAAAAAAAAATCTATGATTTGAGATTCAGATTGAGGCTACCCTAGAGGTTATCTCCAAGATCAGTAGTAAAGAAAACCAGAGCCACGGGCAGGAAATAAACTTAGATCACTGGGGTCAGCAATCTAAGTTTATTAGGTCATTGTTGGTTTAGCTTCCAATTAGACAAAGTTTTCTGAATTTGATTTATTTTTGGTGTTACTGGATGCTTTGTAAACAGCATACAGGATCCCTATAGTTGAAAAGTGATTTTTTATTTTTTTTTTTTTCGGTGGTGACTGTCACAGATTCCTACCTGACTGTTCCAAATGTCTCTACAAGACCACACCACCCCAGTCAGATACCTGTGGCTGTCACAAACTACACCGAGGCGAGGCCACGTGGTGCTGAGTAGCTTGGAAGAGCCGAGCTCAGACAGCAATCCTGTCCACCACGGATGGGTTCTGAATAGGATCCCCCGGGAGACAGCACTCCAGACTCAACGGGAAGCATCCTTCATTAGGAAAAGACTGAATTATGGTTTGTGTCGCACAAACAGGCGAGTAATTGGAGAGCAGCCCCAGCTCTCTGCTATCCATTACAGCTGTGCTTTAACAGCACTTACTTGGGCTGGGAAGGGAAGGGCACTGCAGGGAGTCAGATGTGTGTTTAGGGTTTTTCTGTTTGGTTTTAAGAAACAAAGTGTTTTCAGCTTATATCAGAGGGCTGTTTGTTGCCAACTCAGATCAGGTTCTGCATTCAGATATAAGCCAGCGCAGGGGTTTTGCTAGCACCGGTTTCTGAAAGTTCACTAGCAGGTTTTAAAGACTGACTTCCCGCACCACAAAACATCATAACCTCTGATCTTCTGAGCCATCAGATAAGAGAATAAATGCTTCTTGTTGACGTATACGAACCTACTATATCACCACTGCACTGGGACCTCTGGGGTTGGTCTTGGGGAAACAAGGCTCAGAAAACTCAGGACTGGGTCTGCAATGAGACTTAGCTGTATAGTTTGTCAGCGCTTAGCTACTACAGAAGCCATCAGTTCCTTGTCCTGTTTCCATCTAAATGGGCATTCAGGAAAGGTTTTCTCCTGGATTCACAACACATTTAACATATTCAAGCATTACAAAGGCTCTCAGCAAACACAGCTGATCTCTTTGGTGCTGCCTGTGTTGTTTAATCTCTCTACGGTTTACTCCCCTGCCTGCATCAAATCACTCTTACTGCTGGAGCTGTGGGAATCTGAGCTCTGGCTGCCAAAATGGAGCCTCTAGGGTTGCTCTGGACTGTTTGCAACACTTCTTGCTTGTATTGCATGAGATCTAGCATCTCTGCTTGGTGAGGCTAACTTTAAATGGTTAAAATGATGCGCTTGAATCCCCAGCACTTAAATGCAGCTCAAATAGCCATCTAATTCAGCTTTGCTGTTCTGACAATTAAAGCATACGCTGTATGATTCTCTGCTTTTTGTGCCCTTCAAGGGTCCATCAACCTCTCATTCCCCACTGATAACGCAATTAGGGCCCTGTAGTAGGGATTTAACTGAAGAGTCCTTCCTCAGCTTATGAAAGGGCCCTAGTATTTGTTCCTGTATCAAATTCACATGGTGTTTTCCTTCAAAATACCTCCAGGCAAAATCCTGTTATAAGTGGGCACTGTGATTTTACAACACGAGGCAGAGAGCGCAAGGTGTGGACACAAGGGCTCAGGAGTAAGGCAGCATCCCAGCCCTAGAGGCCCGGCTGCTGGGGACAGCACAACAAGGGCTGAAACCCATCCTGGAGGAGCTGCTTTAACCCTAAACTCAAGGGCTTGGTCCCTGCCTGAGCTACAGCCCTGCTTGTGCCTGGCCATGGCTCTGCTCCAGCACGAGGGTCACATCTGGTGACCACAGGTCCCTACTCACCCTAGCCTGCCCTGTTTCAAATAACTTTTTATTATTAATAATTTTATGTTGTTCACAGCTAAGCCTTAAAAAAAGCCTTTTAAGACTATAAAAGATCTCTTCCTGACCCAAGGAGCTGAACTTTTCAGTAAAAAAGTGGGACTTGACGAAGCAAATCTTTTTGCTGTTATTTCCTAAACACAAAAATTGGCAACACTTCAGACATTCCAAAACAACAAAAGCTTTAGACACGACCTCTAGAGAAGTCTCCATTCCCTGAAGATATCTGAATTACTATAAGGCCAGAAGACCAACTCCTGTTGGTGGCACCTTTCCCCTTGCCAACCTTAAGCCGTTTTTCTCTTTTTTTTCCCCCCCCCTTCTCTTTCCCAGGCCACCACAGAACCCCCCAAAAAGAAGCCGGACCCTGTCACTTCGGAGACGGTGGTGATCTGGGGGCTGCGCCTCTGGCAGGTGATTGGTATCTTTGCCATCTTTGTCCTGGCAGTCAGTAAGTGGCAATTCTCTGCCTTGCACCCACCGCAGCACCACCCCGCCTGGAACCTGGCTCCGGGCCAGCCCGAGGAGGGACGCAGAAGGGCTGAGGCTCTGCGGTGCCTGGCAGCACCGAGGGTGTTTTGTTGGCTTCCTCCTCCCCCAGGAAGGGAGAGGCAGATGGGGTGTTCGAGGGAACCACAGGCCAGCCACTGCGGCTCCACCCTGTAACGCGCTAGCTGGTGGCATCCCAGAACAAAAGAGAAAGTGTAGGACCATGGCACGTGTGGAACTGTTGTCAGCTGCAGTACCACATTCAGGCTCAAATACATCTTACAGCCATGGTCTTGCCCTGTCTCACAGCTTGGCAAGAGTCCTACCTTGTCACACAACCCAGAGAGGCCATATAGGACCACTTGTGGTGCCGTCCTGCATGCTAAGATAAACCACAAGGGGTCTGTGGTCACAGCCAGACCCATCATTAATTGTTACCCTGGGTGCCAAGGCTCCCCATTTGATTTCAGTAGGGTTTTCAAGACCTCAAGAAGTCCTTTTAGGATCGGGTCATCAGGAAGCCACTGGCTCAGACCCAGTGGATTCAGTGGGATCAGGCACCCTCTTGGAGGGGCTGTTTGGGTGCAGCTGATTCCCCGCCTGAAAGTCTTCATCCACCTTCACCCCCAGTCAGCTCAGCCTCGGGGAACAGTATTTAAACCACCTTCACTGTGCACTGCAAACTGCTGCCATAAGCCTGCTTACAAGAATATCATTTAGGACAGGCCCATGACCCTGTTAAGTTCAAAGAAAGGATCTTCTGCTCTCTCCTTGAGCCAACGTTAGAATCACACACACAAAATCAAAAATAAAAATTGATTAATTGGGTATAAATCACAATTGATCAACCCATTTTGGTTTCCCCATTTTCTTATTACTATCTAGTCATTTGCAAAGTGTTTAACTAATTCATTTCCAGCATCTTTCCAGGAAAGGGCACAATCCTGGGCAACCTGGTCTAGGTAGCCCTGCTTGAGCAAGGGTTTGGGACTAGGTGGCCTCCAGGGATCCCATCCAACCTCAGTCTATAATTCCCTTGAACCTGCTCTTTTTCCTGTTAGGAACAAGTGAGCAGACATCCAGAGCCTCTTCCTAGCCCTCAAGGTAAACCTGATCAGCTCAGAGGTTGCCTCAAATCCTTTCCTGCTCCGGGAAGGATGTCACCCAGTCACACGAGCTTAGACACAACTAGATCTTCCAGGCATTTATTTATTTATTTTTGCTGCCTCTTTCTGGCTTGTGGACCTAATAGCTTGTTAAAATTAATTTCATAGGTTGAACAACGAAACATTATAAAGGAAGACAACCTTGAGTGCCTCAGCTTTCTGCATCGCTTCTGCTCTCACTCCTCATAAGCGATGAGCGCTCTCCGAAACAAGGCAGCCACGTGCAAGCTGCCAGCAGGGAATGGGCTTGCTGGGCAATCTCTACAAACACAGCAGCACAGAAAACTAATAGCTAGTACTCCCTGCTGTGTTTTCATTTGCTGCTAGAACTGCTGCTGATGCTACATCTAGATGTGGCGCTGATTTAAATCTGATTGCTCTGCGGTCTGTGTGTTGTTTCTGCTGATACGGGGTGAAGTCAGACACTTGCTGTTACAGCCTCCTCTTTTGCTGCTGCAGCAGTCCTTTCCTGAGAGCCTTCCTGTTATGTTCCCACGCAGCTTAACACAGACATTTACAGTTTCAAAGCATCTACAGCTTTTTCCTCTCTTTTGTTTCCCCCTTATTGCCCCTTCTGGGCTAGCACCACACCCTGCACCCAGTCTCCAGGATAAGCACTCCCATGTTTTACCTCTTAATCAATGAAGCTTATGCTAATTCCTCGCATGCCACAACACCCTTCGCAAACAATCTCAAGAAACTCTACAGAGGAGAGTAAACATGGCCAGGTATTTAATCCTAGTGGCTCCATGCACTATGTGAAGTAGGCACCAAACTATCAGCAGGAAATTCACAATGCAAGTGTGTTTGCAAAAAGGGTTTATTTATGTAGTTTTCTTTTGTTTAGGTATGTCACCTCATCACAAATATTTCACGCAGTAGGTCTGATGACTTTTGTTGTTTGTTAGAAATTGGCTTACGTATCACTAGGATATTTAGGGTTCCTGAAAACATAAGAGGCTTCCTAAGTGGCAAGCCATCAGATGGTGCACCACTAACAGTGAAGAAACTCACTTTTCTTTGTTACGTAAAAGTCTCTGTAGCAAGAAGCAAATGCCCCTGTAAATTTAACTGATCTAGTGACAGCCCAGAAGCAAAACTTATTACAGAAAACAGCATACAAAAAATGTTACAGGCTCAGTATTTGACATGTTGATAGTAGTGGATAGTGAGAAGTTAAAATCCTTTTAAGGATCTATGTCTAGACAAAAACAGATTGTGTGTGATTCTGTAAAATACCATCTGCTTTAAGGGTTGAAATCCAGCTAATACACATAGGTAGTTCAGAGAAAAAAAAAAAAAAAAAAAAAAAAAAAAAAAGTCTTATGTCAGCCTGCTACAGACATATATTACTAGAGAAGTGGAAAAGTATTTCCTAGGAAATTTGAGGGCTTGGGCTTGCTGAGCCTCAGAGTGACAAAAAGATTAAGTACATGACAACATAGATGGGAGACAGTTTATGGTACTACTCTTCTAGTACTACTGCTCCTCTAGTACAACCTCTTTGTTTGAAGAACCCTCTTCTTTCAATGAGCAGAGTGGGTCTGAGACCAGCCGTAGCAGCTTAAGCTATGCATTCAGACAGCTTAACGAAAGCAATAAGCATTAGGTGAAGAGAGCAACTACTAACCAAGTCCCTCATCCAAATCAAAATGGGATGTGTTCAAATTTAACACCACCAGATTGACTGAATCCCACAGCCAGTTCTCACCAGTTTCTTGTAGCTTGCTCCAGCAACATCTTCCTGCTCCTGTGCCTCGCGATCCCCCAAGCAGTGGTGGTTCCCCAGCTTGACCAGCACAGCTCCAACGCCCAAGAGCAGGCACAGGTTTTTTTCTGGGAGCAAACTCTTGAGAGTCACGTTGGTATCAGCCCAGAAAACTAGGTAATATTATTCTTTTCCTATGGGATGAGAGCTGAAAAGAGTTCTAGTTTTTTTTTTTTTTTTTTTTCTTTTGGTTTCTGGAGCAACTTCCCAGCCAGAGCAGGAGAGCACAACCCTCTCTAATAGCACTAAGAAACAAAGAAAGCCCATTTCCAGGCCTTTTCAGGGCCTGGGCATGATCCCATTGGTTTACAACCTGACCTCGTTATCAAAGCTTTAGGGCCTTAAAGGTGTGTCTACTTTGTCATTTGAATGTAGATGAACTGAGATGTTTTTGAAGTTGATATCCCTACCTTCCTCACTCTGAGTGGTCATGGAGCACTCATGATGGATTTCTGTGGGTTGAAATGGAAACTTGCTCCTGTAGGATAAAGTCCTGGGTGTATATCGTAATTCCTAAGGGCACCCAGAAGACCAAGGCTACACCTTCTGCACAGTCACAACCCCAAAGCGCAGCGAGTGTGGGTGCAGGTCCTCCTTGCTCTCCCACCCCAAACCGGCTTCTGCTGAGCAGCAGGACTTGGCAAGTACAGATATGATCCAGGTGTTGCTTCCAGCTCTTGCTCTTAGCAACTTCCACAAGATGGCATCATCACATAAAAAAAGGCCGGAAAAAAAAAAAAAGGCAGATCCAACCCCTTTTTACATTTCCTTTTTTAATGAAAAGAAAAAGGCACCTTCTTATGTTGTTAACACACATCAGTGACAAGAGCAACAGGTGTCATAGGAGGTCTTCTAACTCACAGCAAGATTTTTTTTTTTTGGGGGGGGTTACAAACAAAATGCCTAACTCTGCTTATTTGAGACCACGACAGCCAGAGTATTTGCACACTTGGTAGCAGGAGGCTTTTCTGCCTCCTGCAGCAGCTGAGAGCCAGCTTTCTTAGATGCTTTTTAAAAAAAAAAACATCCTTCAGGCTCCTTCTGTCAGACCCGTTCCTCTCCATCTTTGCTTCTGCTCTGTGATAGGGTACAGGTCGTGACAGGAAAACAAACTAATTAACAAAATCTTTGAGAGTGTAGAAGCCCACGGTAGAAAATATAACTTCATAGTGTGTGCAGAACATCATTGAGGTGTTGTTGGAGGTATAACCCTCAAGGATGTGTTTTTCAATCATTGAACAATTCTTGTTCATCTACCAAAAATATACATATATAAATATATTTATAAATATTTATATGTATATTTGTATATATATTATATATATATATATAAAGTATTTATTTTTTGCTGTAACTGGAGAATGGACATAGAATCATAGAATCATAGAATATCCTGAGTTGGAAGGGACCCTTAAGGATCATCAAGTCCAACTCTTGACACCGCACAGGTCTACCCAAAAGTTCAGACCATGTGACTAAGTGCACAGTCCAATCTCTTCTTAAACCAGTCAGGCTCGGTGCAGTGACCACTTCCCTGGGGAGCCTGTTCCAGTGTGCAACCACCCTCTCTGTGAAGAACCCCCTCATGAAATCTCATTTTCAAATTAAGCAGCCCCTCTAGAGGAAAATCTGGAAAGAACCGAAGAAAATCTCTCAGTTACCAGACAGAACAAGTCAAGTCACTGTTGCTCTTTTTTCCCCCAAGATTTTAGCTCAGTTATTTTGTCCTTGGTTAAAGAAAACCATCCCCTTTGGATATTTTAATCAGCTAGGCAAGGCAGACCATTAAGCTGGGAAATCTCCTGCCAGCATCCCTCAAAATAAATCCTTATCAGGACTGTCTTTTCACACCTAGCATCGTTCAGCTGCTCTGGATGGCTTCTCTGAGTGCTGGTTGATAAGATAGGAGGCCCCTGGCAAGCAGGAGCACCTGGCAGAGACTGTGGTTGCATCTGGTTCTCTCTTTCTCAGAGAGACCTTGATAAGACAACAGTGGAAAACTGAGATGGGATTAGCTATTAGGACTTGATTCACTCAGGAGTATTGTTATCTAGTTGCTTTATCTGGCATTACCTTTACTTTTTCTGAAGAGCTCTAAATGGGGAACTGAGGCCCAACACTGATGGGATGGGATTGACTCAATCTCTGAACCTTGCACGGCCTGTTTCATCCACACAGATCAAGGGCTCTGCACCAAAAGTCCTACACTGGAGGGGGAGGTGGCCCTGGTCCATCCCTGGGAAAGCCAGAAGCCTGCCCAAGGCTTGCTCAGTGTGCTCTCCATCAACTCACCCTTTCCTTCTGAAGGGCAAAACAAGGGCGTGAAGAGGGTGGTGGGAGCATGCATGGTGCTGTGAAGAGGAAGGAGGTCTCTGCTCCCCTCCAGAGTCCAACTTCATCCATGCCATGCCTGCCCAATGTAGAAAATCAACCAGAGGAATTTCAGGTACCTCGGGCAGGAAGACACCCCCTTTCATTATCATTTTGTAAACTAGATGATCTTCCAGTGTCGTCCAGTCTGTGATTCTGTGATCATGCCAGGGAACTGCTGAGCTAAGCTGGTGGTGCCCATTAGACCATTTTCCGTCCATGAGATCTTTATTTAACTGAAGATTATTCATTGCTGGTGGCTTAGCGGCACCAGAACAGCTCTGGGGCTATGGAAATGGGTTTGCTCACTATACACAGAATGGTTTGGGTTGGAAGAGATCTTATTTCCAACCCCCCTACCACGAGCAGGGACATCCTACATATAATCCACAGCAGGTCTAACAATGCTGGGAAATAAATCATACAAAGTGAGAAAGCAGTGGGCTAAAGCAGATGCTGACTGCAAAAGTAGGAGGCTCAGTTCTGATCCCTTTTTCCCTATCTCTGTGTCCTACCAGAGGCACTTTCCCAATCTCACTCATGCCAGTCAAATGGGAAAGCGTAGCCCCAGCCACAAGCATCAGTAGTTTCTCTCTTGACTTATAAACTCAGACATGAAAGCTTGAAGAAGCCTGTTTGCTATCAGGGAGGCTCACATTGGACAAATGTGTTCCCAGTAATCAAGTATTATTTAACGAGTACCAACAAAGCTGTTAAACATCTTGAATGCAATTAACTGAGAGCAGTTTAATTTGTACTGCTAGAGGTTTTATTTACCAACTTGCTGTGGGTGTCGAAGTATAAATGCCAGGAAAAAGATTTACACAATTAAATAACCATTACTTTTTGGATAGCAAAACTGTCCAGATGTTTCCATTAATGTGCAGAATTTGCAGTGAGGCGCAGATAATTTAGGCTGGCTATGGGATGCTTCACATGGTGCTTTCTGCAGGAGGCTTTAGCCATCTATCTGCTAAATGCTGCATCACTAACAGCCCAATATATGAGAAACACTCATCAGGGTGCACATAATACTCTGTGTGGAGATGGATACAAGGGAAAGAGTAGTGTCCTCTACCACAGAACATGATGTAGGACGAGGGATGGCTCTTGCATGGGACAGCAGGTTGACATCTTTGTTGCCCTCAGCCCAAGTTGTTGCAAGGAAACCGCTTACTGCAAGTAAAAAATTGCCTTGTGTTTTAGAACTGCTGTGCATGTGTGCCTACACCTAGCCCAAGTCCCCAAACATCATGACACCAGCATATGTAGCTCTAGCCAAGCACAAAAAGGGAGTGATTAAGAGAAAGTCTTTTAAAAATAAAGGACCATTTTTATGCCCTCCAATGACCAACAAGTAAATATTGTTTCTTGTTGATTATTTTCATAATAAGCTATCCTGTTCTTATTTTGTACAGTAGTGTTACCTAAAACTTCCATTGCCATGTACATTGGCACATGTATATATGCTCAAGTCTTCTACAAGATTTATTTGTGACCCAAATCAGCTAAAATATTGGAGATGTCATTGCCTGAGGATGGCTTCCCTTAAACGTGAGAGCTATCTGGTCACATGGAGAGGGCTGCATATGGAGTCTGCAAGGGGAAGGAAGGGGCCTTGGACAACATCAAGACTCCCAAAGAGTTTTTCCCCATGGGTGTCCCCACCAGGTGGGATCCTGACCAGCTGCCTCATCCTCTCCTCTGCTCAATGACCCCAGATGCAGTGGGCAACAGGATGGTGAAGTGCAGATTTCTGTCTGGGGACTGTGGGGACATGGATGGGGACTGCAAAGAGAGGCTGCACTGCTGCACGGCACGGTGCACAAGGCTCAGGTGTGCTTGAGATCTGCACCGGATGAGCATCGCTTGTGAATGGCTTTATGGAGCTGAAAATGAAAGGTTGATTTTCTGCCTTCCTGGGCAAAACGCATTTGCCACTCAATTATGCCTTCAAGTTCTGATTCATTATTACTATTGTTATTTCAACAGACAATCACAATTCTAACTCCCAGTTGCTCTTCAGGTGCAATTTCATGCCTAATCCCCCATCCAGGTGCTTTCTCTGCCCAGTGCAGAAAACAGGCATAAGCCACCCTCTCGTGCAAAATCCAACTAATACAGGTCTAAAGAACAATGAAGGCTTCATGAATTCCCTGAGCAAGGTATACAACAGCCCACATAACCTTGTTCGTCAGCTGTTGTACATGAATAGAGGTAACAGCCATATTCTTTGCCATATTATATCTCAATTATGAATGGAAATCCTGCGCACGGTGTATATGTTTCACTGTGTGAAATCTGTGTATATCCTTGGCACTACATGAGGTCTGGGGGTATACACAGGTGTCAGATGCAGAGATTAGATCCCAATCTGGTTTTTATCTGCCTAAATCACAAGATTGGCAGTGAGTGGTGGAATCCTGGGTTTTGTCGCTAGCTCTATTTAGGCAGAAAAGACAGGCCCCAGCTGACTGACTATGCTTTCAATAAATGCCTGAAAAGAGGTACTTTGCCTTATTAGACAAGGGAATCATCCTTAGATCTTGACTCACACAGCTGTGGTGCTGTTTCCTCCTTGTGACAGCTCCTCTCGTTGTGTGGAGGCAATGAAGAGGGACCAGTCCCACATCTCTCACTGCCTGCAAGGGTAAATCCCATCCCTGATCCAGGTCTTGATGGTGGGATGGTGGGGAAAGAAGGTTGTAGAGAGCTCCACCTTAGCCTCAGGAAATGTTGCACCAAGCATAAATGACCCCAAGAAAGACACTGAATGCATAAGCAATTAAATTAACATTAAAAGCATAAGCTTTTTAAATTAGGGCTTATGTAACTAACAGTTCAGATTGCCAGCCAAAATATCTGGACTTTTTTTTTTTTTACTAGAATTCATCTCATCTATCCAGAGACACCTTCAGGGTAGGTGTCTAGACTGACCAGGTGAGAGAAGCAGCAGAAATTGATCTGTTTTAGATGTGTCCCTAAGGATGAGATGCCCTGTGCCCTACAGTGCCCTGGGATCTACAGGGATGCTCCACAGAGCTCCTGGTGACAACTAGCTTTTATGGCCCCCACAGTGTTTCATAGCTGAGAAATCTAACTCAAACCAAAACGTTCCAAGTAAACACTTGTTTTAATGAAAGGTCTAACCTTAACCCATTTTTTTTTTTGCCAGTGAGCTCAAAATAAATACAAAATGGTTGCTGCTAAAGCCATCATCCTTGCCACTAGACCAGAGAATCAAAAATGATGGGGAAGGAGCTATGGAGGGAGTGTGATGGTTTCATTCAGACAAAATACCATCAATGCAGGTGGAAGTAAGGATCTAGGGTTGGGAGCAAGGAATATAGACCGTATCTACAGAATAAACAGACAGTAACTGAATGTCAATCAGTACAACTTAGTAATTATCATAGTCAGAGCAAAGCAAAAGGTAAAGCAGTTCAGGGTGATACTTCAGCAATGAGATATTTAAATGTATTTGCAGGGGTCGATGACAAGAAGGTGATTTCACCTCTGATTGCTCTGTCCTGTCAGGGTGATTTTGCCCATATATTAAGACTTCTGCTGAAAAAAAAAAAAAAAAAAAAAAAGAGATTTGCAAAATAAATAAATAAAATACTCACCTCTGTTCGATGCTTGGAGAAAGGTCTTCAAACAAGAGTCTCAACAAGCACGGTCTGTCTAGCTCATTGGAAAGAAGATCAAAAGGCCACTTGATTGCAGCATTGAAGAACTTCAGAAGGAATAAAAGTATTAAAGGTCCTTTTAGTCTAGAGGACAGAGCAAGAGCAGGGTCTGGAAATTAAAACCAGGTTAATTCAAATGAGAATTTGAGAAATAAATGTGTCAGGGAAGGCGATTAAGTATTGCCACACTCCTCACCCTCTAATAGCTCTCCCTGGAGTAAGGTGGGATTCAGTCCAACACAAGTTATTTCGCTCAGGCAGTAATTAAATCCAACAGCTTGTGATGTACAGAGGGGTCAGTTGATGCGACCTCATGGTGTGGACAGACTCCTTATATCCAGGCACCGGGGGAAATATCACGTGCAGAGGTGTAGTTAAGCTTGATGGCTGGGCAAATATTGGAGCAGCCCTGCCCCCTTTCAGCAGTTCTGTCAGCATCTCCTTAGGGCCTTTTCCAGAGGTGGACACATTTAAAAATGCTTTGCATGAAGTCACATTGGCACAACTACGTGTCTGCAGTCTAGGTCTCCTTCTTCACTCGCTCCTATTTTTTCTTGCTAGGAAATCAGAATATTAAGTACTACATTTTCCTTGAAAGAACAACCACAGAGTAGAAAAAAAATACATGGTTAAGAAGGATCTTGAAGAGGTACTTAATCCATCCTTAATCCAGACTCCAAATCTGGCATTTTTACCATCCATATGTCTCTCTCCTCCCCCTGGAAAGGAACAGATCCTAAATCCCCATTACCACAACCTGACCCCAAGACTGAGCCAAGATGGGCTGCATGTATGTTCCCTGTAAGCAGCTGAACATTCCTTAGAGGAAAAGTCACTTTTTTTTTCCTGAAGCTGAGCCTAGAGACCTCTTCTGGGGCACCAGAAGCTCAGCAGGAGCTCTGGTAGCAGCAGTAGCATCTTTAAATAAGGCGGTTCAGGTACCAGCAGCAGCATCTCAGCACTCAGGGTGGGCCAGTGCTACAAGTGGCCACCCAAGCATTAATTTTCCTTAAGAGTTTAGTAGCCCTCATGAATTCACATTATCACAATTAGCCTGTTAGGAACACTTCTGTGAGTAGCTTGGGCTGCCAAAATATGGTAGCTCTTTCCTTAAAACAGCATCTTAGTCATATAGTAAGCAACTCTCCAACCTTCTTGAAGAGCATTTAAATAAGAGTGCTGCAGTTACGTTGCCATTGAATACATCTGCATTAATTGCTTTCATTATTAACAATGGAATGGCTGCCTAATTAACTCAAAGTAGCACAGGCTACTTTGCTAAATGTTAATTAAATGCTTCATTGGCAGACTATATTTTTTCAGCTTCAAAGAGAACAAACCTACTGTGTATTACAGCCAATTTCCATCCAATTTATGAAATTGTTCAGTTCTCAGTCATAGCTCTGCTAACATGCTAGACTAGGCAGTCTCTGGAAAATACATTTAATTTAAATCTTTCCTAATTCCTAGGAGAATTGATTTTTTTTTTCTCTTTTTCTTTTTGATTTTTGAATCTCCTCTCTAGCTTAAAGTGGAAGGAACAGTGTTTCTGTTGATGAGCTAAATTCACTTGAGAAAAGAGACCACAAATAAGGTAACTTAGCCATCTGGATATTTGGTTTAAGACATTATAGCTCCTTTCAGTCTTTTGTATATGCTGTTAGCTTGCTTTAATTATGAAACAAAATATTTTAGTTTAAGCTAGAAAGAGTGAACATGCAGTCATCATTTAATCACGGGCATCGTTCCTATCTATCGTAGGAACTACATATTTAACACTTGCTTTATGTCTGCATTTCAGATGATATTTTAAAATTATAGTTTTATGGGACCACTTTTCAGCTCTTCCAAACTGATTAGCAGTAGATATTACAAAGACATTGACCCCTGTCAAATTTAAAGAAAATATAGTAAAATCCCAGAGAAGAACAAGGATTAGAGTTTCTCATTATTTCACCAGTCAGAGTTCTTTAATATTTGTTAAAGAAAGAAAAAAAAAAAATACAATATTTCTTTTATCATCGTAGGCGGCAAAAAATTGATTCCTTTAAAATAACCGTTCCATAAAGGACCATGAAGTGCTTGTTTCCTTCTTGAAAAATCACATTTCTCACGATCAAGGTGGTAGAAGCAACGAAAAATAGTTCGATATGTTGTCAGCTTGAACCTTCAGGGTGGAAAAAAGGTTGTGTGCAGGATCAGACCAGGCTTTTTAATTTAAAACATAATTGTTCCTTCAAAAATAAAAATAAGTGGCTGAATTCAGCCATGTGTGTCAGATAACTGAAAAGGGAGGGGAGGGGGGGAGAGATGGGAAAATGGTTTTTAGAAGATGAAAAGCAAAGCAATCCGCAGCACGCTGCTGGAAAAGAAAAAAGCTGATGTTTTAATTTTGCAGTTGATAGAAGATGCCTATTATCAGAATATCACAAGACTGTGTATTGTTAATATAGAAGAAAAGCGGAGAAAAAAAGGAGAGAATTGAAAATGACCCCACTACGTTTTGTGGCACATGTTATTTCTGTTGCCTTGTGTAGTCTGTCAGCAGAGAAACCTTGAATATTGTAAGAATTTCAAGCCTTGATGCTGGATATTCTCGTGGATCTTCCTTAGTGCTCATGCGGCCCTAATGCATTATAGGCAGATTGCTTTAAGCTCACTGCAGCATCAGACAGAGTTTAAGGCAAGAGTTGACTTAGGCTGCATTTTAGAAGGCTTTGCAACAGCCGAAATGAAAGCTGAAATCCTGCATAGGAAAAGAAGAGCCACGGCATGAAAGAATGAGACTTAATATTGTCTGATAGCAGAGCGATTAAAGCTTTTACCTGGGGTATAAGAGAATCAGTAATAAACGTTCAAGTCTTGAAGTCAGTCATCTGCCTGCCAGAAGAAACAAATGCTCAAATTACATCCAACAAGCTGGGTCCTCCAATTGCTTGATCCTATGGGACCCAGAATCAAAAGTGGTCAAGTAATCGCTATTCGTGATCAGTTTATCACCATTCAGCTGAGTTGCAATTAAATATTTCTACACAAATTCATATCTCAAAATAAATCTTCAAGTTACTTGCATTGCATATGTAACCCTCGTGGAGGTTTTATGTGGTTTGTTTTATACGGTAATTCGTCTGTCCTGAGAACACGGGCCCATCAGTTAACAGGCTCAGCTGATGCCGTGGTGTGTACTAAGCTTTTGTAAGAGGGTTGCTTTGATGTCTAACTCACATGGAAAAGAGCACGATTGAATTCTTGATCTGTTGTCTTGTGGGAATGGATATATTTAAACAGCGGTGCTCGTTATCAACAGTCCTCTCATGGTGGCTAAGTCAGACACAGCCAAAGCAGAAGTGACGGGGCAGGTCTGAGGTTGAGCTGGGACACCACATCCATGGGTCTGAGTCCGGGTCCATGGGACACAGAGCTTGCCATGGCCACAGCCGCAGCACCACTGCTATGTACCTCTGGCAGGAACCAGGAATGAGCCCATCAGCTTGAAAGTCACTCCCACGTGAAGCAGAGGGGAGCGTCCCCTGAGGCTTCTTCTAACTCTTCCTTTGAAGGCCATCAAGTGTTTTACTTCTCATGTGGTCCTTGAACACAGGCGGCCAAACTCCGGAAAGGTGGTTGGTGGTGTGGTGCTCTCAGGGCCCTTGTAGGCATGTTCAGCTTCCCAGGTTGTCTGCAGAATTAAAATAAATAAATAAATAAATAAAAATGCTTTGCTCTTCCAAGTGGAAATAAGCTTGGCATCAGCAAAGGCCCAGGAAACGTTATGGTTACATTGCCTTCTGGCTCATTTGATGGATAAATTAGCAGTGGAGCAAATAATATCTCACTGGTTTAAAGCCTGAAAAACATCCAATATCTACCAGGCACAACAGAAACAATGCTAATGTGGCTTCAAACTTCTTCTTATACGGAATGAACATTTCACTCTTACTTCCAAAGGATGAGATTCACCTCTTTTGAGGGAGTTTGTATGCCTAAATGTAGATCTCTGGTGACATTTGAGGAGTTTAGGGAACATTGTCTGCCCTCTGGCTCTTGCTTCAGGGGGTCGCTGCTCTCCATGGCCCTTTGTCAGGCTGGTCGCTGCAGGCTCTCTGTGTATTTAATGGGAGAAATGCGGGTGCAGGGGATGATTCATCTGACCTACCTGAAATGTCTGCCTTAATACGAGATTAATCACTCTGTAGAGATATTTCTTTCTCTCTATCAGTGAACAAGGCAGCTTGGAGTAACTGTCTGAGAGCTTAATCTCCATCCTTAGCTTTGGGACATGCAAACCAGAGCAGATGAATTCCACAGCCTGCTCTGTCTGACCTGGATGGAAAAGCAAAGAAATCTAACAGGCCATAACTTCCCGCTAGCAATGACATTTTCATTCCTGGCATCAGTCTCAGTGTCCTAAACCTCCTGTACCAAAATCTTACTCACTTGCCTATTCTTTTAAAAAAACATCTTTCATTCCAACAGTTAGTCCCCTGCGTGGCTTGAGCCTCACACTAAGCACAGCTTGCAAGGGGGATGGAGATATAAAACTATTATTTTCATGTAATGCTCTTGCTGCAGTGGCTGATTGTGAATCATTTCACACCCCAAGACAGCACGCATCCCTGATACCTCAATACAGCACTTCATCATCTCCATTAGAAAATTAAATAGAGAGGCCAGCTCGTTACTGTCATGTAGAAACATCTCTTTTTGCCTTTGTAATTGAAAATAAGTAAATCTGTGAGAGATACGACAATTCCAAGTCTTTCTCCCAAGGCTGAGTGAACAACTGTGATATTAGCAGGCATCTTCTCTTTGGCTTTAAAGGGCATTGATTTATCTCTTTGTGCTTTACTTGAATGTTGACATTCTCAATGTTTAACACTCCCCAAGAAATGTGGTGCTAATTTTCCCAGTAATTATTTTTCTTGAATGTGAGTAGAGGACTTAACAGCTCAGCTGAATTCCAGAATGTTTTCAGGAAAACCATGGATCTTGATTTAAAAGTGGGCAGAGAAAAAAAGCACGTACCCCACTCCCCCCAGTAAATCGTTCCCCAGCTTTCTGTCACTGTTTACATGCATGCTTACGTCTAGCTTGACCTTGCCCTGAGTCCTTGCCCAACTGCTGGGTGGTATTTTTGCCTGCTAACATGAAGAGACCCTCACTATCCCCTGCTTGTGATGTCTCTGTGGCCCTGTGGGCAGGTGTACATTGAAATCCTGCTGTCCCAAAAAGCCGGGCAGACCCAGCCATGCAAGCTGACAGTGCTGTGCTGCCAACAACGCCATATGGGTACCTTGCTTTGCTTTTGTCAGACAAGTGGAAGCTCAATTACCCTCAGCTTGTGGCTGAGCCTCAAGGAAGACCAAGGATAAAAGCATCTGGATTGCTTCAACAATTACAGATTATTGCAATCTCACGTTGTTTTAGGCAATTTGCTACAGCTTCAGGTGTCTCATCCTGTTGTGACATTTAGGTGGCCCTGAGCCTCTGCAGCAGGCTGTTTAAGGGGAGTGATATTTTTGGCAGAAAAAGGATGGGAAACGTGCTGCACTTGGCTTGGTGACTTCACACCAGTCTCTACTAAAACCCTAAGAAAGGTGTTTTACTACTTTTCTTTTCCCTTTTGTGATATGATGACATCATGCAAGGCTTGTTCCTGGCTGACATAGAGGCTGGACAGGCTCAAGAAAAACTTTTAAGGAGAAAAATTTACACCAGCAAATGGTCTATGTGCTGACATTGTGCAGGCTCTCTGCAAAGGGGTTTTACTCTTCATGGATGAGAAATTCTCACAGTTGGAACCAAACACAGAGATTATTTCTCTCTTTTCCTTGAATTAGCCTCGAAGGTCCGATCCATTGGTCATGGTGACAGAAAGCCAGAGGAAACAACAGTTGAAATATACAGAAGGTTGGATGTACATTCCTTTCTCAGAGCATGGGGGATCTCCAGTTAAGAGAGAGCATGTAAAATTAATCATAAAACATCTTTCTGTGCACAGGTCTCTGCCTGCCTGCAGAACCTGTTTCTTTCTACAAGATAGATCATAGAATCATAGAATATCCTGAGTTGGAAGGGACCCTTAAGGATCAAGTCCAACTCTTGACACCGCACAGGTCTACCCAAAAGTTCAGACCATGTGACTAAGTGCACAGTCCAATCTCGTCTTAAACTCAGTCAGGCTCGGTGCAGTGACCACTTCCCTGGGGAGCCTGTTCCAGTGTGCAACCACCCTCTCTGTGAAGAACCCCCTCCTGATGTCAAGCCTAAACTTCCCCTGCCTCAGCTTAACCCCGTTCCCGCGGGTCCTGTCGCTGGTGTTAATGGAGAAAAGGTCTCCTGCCTCTCGACACCCCCTTACGAGGAAGTTGTAGACTGTGATGAGGTCTCCCCTCAGCCTCCTCTTCTCCAGGCTGAACAGGCCCAGTGACCTCAGCCGTTCCTCGTACGTCTTCCCCTCCAGGTCTTTCACCATCTTCGTAGCCCTCCTCTGGACACTCTCCAACAGTTTCACGTCCTTTTTATACTGTGGTGCCCAGAACTGCACACAGTACTCGAGGTGAGGCCGCACCAGCGCAGAGTAGAGCGGGACAATCACCTCCCTCGACCTACTAGCGATGCCGTGCTTGATGCACCCCAGGACACGGTTGGCCCTCCTGGCTGCCAGGGCACACTGCTGGCTCATATTCAACTTGCTGTCTACCACGACCCCCAGATCCATCCACGATCCCCAGATAAATGAGCTTAAGCATTTAGATAGATTGAAAAGCTGAGCTTTTATTGAACATCCTTTTACGAGAATGCCCAGGAAAAAAATGCAACTCAAAAGTTCATACAGACTACGAGATCTCATGTTTTTTTCAGTTGTGTTAGTAACCTATGGGACAACTAATTTTGTTCTTACTAGTTTCAAAGCCTCATTGCCTTTTTTCCTTAAAGTTGCTGTTTTACTGTTGTCAGAGGTGATACCCAGATGAAACAATGATCTAATCAAGCCTGTGGATTCCTAGTCTAGGCAATCAACCAATAGCTATTTCATTGTAATGAATTATCTGAATCATGATTAGATTTACAGATGTAAAATATGTAAAATCTGAAGTAATGTATATATTTAGCTATGTAGGAAAAATGTATCTCAGGAGTGAAAGCATCAGCTTCATCCTTAAGTCCTGTAAAGAAGAGAAGCTCATGGAAAGAAGCATAGTCACATAGTAAGAGCATGATGATTTTGGAGATCTGGATTCAATTCTTGACTTGCCCTCAATGGATTTGGATTAAAGTCAGTAAAGGCATAGACTGAGCTCTTGTTCTGGATCTATTTCGAAGTGTTTACAACGTTCCTGTCCTCATTACTTTCTTCAGCTGGTGGTCCATAGCCTCAGGATCTACCTACCACAAAAACGGATGACTAAGACATGGTGTCAGGAATCTCCAGCAATAACATACTGTTGAAAGGTGACAGTACATCTTAACTGCCGATGTCAAAAGCAGATACTGAACTCAGGCTGTTGATGTTCTTGTATCCTACCACACCTTGAAAAGTCAGATGATACTTCACAAATCTACAGGGTGGTGATGAAAATAAAAGTAATGACTATGTTGTGCTCAGAAACTGCAATGGTATATATGATTTAAGGCAATGTTTCACATTATTTTTGGAGGGAAGGACTTTCTTTGTTCTTTACTACAACTCAGTTTAAGAGTAATAATTCTTTATTTTCAGGTAACTCAATTGGTAACTGATGGGTACTTCCACAGATGTAAACAGCTCCAGGTTCACATTTGAGGAAACAGACAGAGATCTGCTCATCTAAGCTGAATGCTCTTGCTTTTTCTCTCCTTTCCCAGTTATTACCCTGTGCTGTATCTTCAAGTGCCGGATTCCCCGGACAAAGAAAGAGATTGAGGCACGGTATGCTCAACGGCAAGCAGCCAAGACGTATGCAGACAAACTGGAGACTGTGCCACCACTCAATGAGCTGACAGAGATCCCTGGAGGTACTTCTCATGCCCTCACCTGCACATAAGACCCATCTCTTCTTTTGGGGTTGTTTTCTATATGCATGAATGGAAAGGGTTAGGTCCTCCCTGTGCATAAATCAGTGTAGCTCCTTGGGTAAAACAATGAAGATATCACCATGACATGGTAAAACTCTCACATTCACATGCACAACTCTAAACCAACAACATATGTGGTAGCAGACACGGTCATTCAGATGCAAGGGACAGTTTCTCCAATAGTACAAGTCAGGGTTATTCCTTTGCAGCTCATGTTTAACATTTCCAGACAGTCTCATTCATATTAAGGGACAATTTCTGGGGTGGGGGCTGTGTCAGTAGGAAGAAAAAGTGTTAGAATTTCACATTGCCCATAATTGGTTTGCCCCATTTGGATGGCCAAGAGTATTTCTGTCACTGGTCTCCTCTCCTCTCACTCACCTTTCCTGATTCTGTGCCCTAGGCTCTACTGAAACTCTCCCAACTCTCTCTGGTCATGTCCAGTCCAGACCTCTCAACTCCTTGCCTGTGGTGAAAGAAGAAGATGAAATGGCCCTACAAGGAAATTAGGGGACTGCCTTCCTGTCTGTCTGTCTGTCTATGGCTTCTCTTTTCCGTGGCTTCCTCTGAGATCCATCATGCCTTGGACTCTCTGCTTCTCAGTTCCCTTTCTGCATTTCACTTGTTTTCTCGAGAACTTTAAATGAAAGTCTTTATTTATTTATTTATATGCTTGTTCCCTGTTTCTGTGTCTCTGTAAGCCCTGTGGTCTGTAGCTTCATAAAAACCTGGAGTTTCTTTAACTCGCAACATGATGCTTCAGTCCATAAAACTGGTGAAAGAGGCAGATAACATAACTGTGGAAATTTACTCCTACACCAGCAAAATATAGAAATATGTGATTAATAGTAAGCTGTTGAACATACCTCAGTATTTCTGACATGTTCAATCACTTGACTGTGCCTATAGTACAAACTAAATATGGCCAGACCACTCTCTGGAGCTGAATCCAATTGGCGTGAATAAACCCTTGCCCATAGTGTTAAATTCTCTTAAAGTACTTCAGATTCAAAGGTCACCCAAAGGTTTGGTTAATGCTCTCCTACATATATAAGAAATTGTGTATGGATATTGCATCTTTTGGCTTCCTGGTCAGAAGACCAAATTCTGACTCTGTAAGGACCAGCACTCAGTAGATCCCAGAGAGTGTGAAGACTCATTCCTGTAGATAGCAGAAAGCCAAGATCAGTCATCTGCTACATCCTCTTTTAGGAGGATTTGTGGTGTTTAACAGCCTGGCTGTTAATTCTAGAAAAATGAAAAAATAAAGATGAGAATATCCCAAAGAGACAGAAAGGGATTTGGGGCAGTAGAATGAGAGTTTTACCCCAGAATGTTAATAAATTTTGATCTCCTGTAAGCAGCCTTCATAAGATGCAAACGTGCACAAGCTCAATCCAAAGGCTTGCTAGTGTAGTGTGGGTTTAATTGGACCATGCTAAAATGCTGCATCATGAGCTCATGAATAAATAGCCACGAGAAAGCAATATATGAGAAGTCATCTGCACCATACGGCTTTTATCCCATGAAATATATGAGTAGTTGACCACCCCTCAACCTTGTGAGAGTCCCATATCTATGGTCCTGGCATGGTGCAGGGTAGGAATCTGGTGGATAACATCACTGAGTGGCTGCTGATGTCTGGTAATGGCTTCTGAAGATACATGCTTTGAGTCCTCTGTGGGCAGACATAAGTCTGATCAGGTTGCCCTGAAGGAACTGCTACTGAGGTACAATTCAACTGCCCACAAACACATTACCCACATCTATGGAGAAGTCTGCATCAGCATTAGTCATGTAGTTTTTATTCCTTTATCCACAGTGATAAATAAAAAGGATGTGATTCCTTTCAGAGTAAGGGAGGTAAAATTTGCCTTAAAAAATGCCTGTAAGTCTCCAGTCCTGGGGACCCGAAGGGTCTGACTCAGCTGTCACTGCCTAAATACTAGATGCAAAAGCTGTGTGTGATCAATCCTCCTTCTGAGATTAGTGTGAATCCTGTCCTCAAAGAAGTTTCACTTCATGATTTAGACATTGCGCTGGAAAGCATGCAAACCTTCGGGCTTCAGCTCTGCGCTATTATTCTTTTCTGTGCAGGGTGTGATGGTCTGCCATGCTGCTCCGCTGACATTTGGCAGCCCACCCTGATTTATGTGGTCATGAAATATGATGTATGTACTCACTGACTATTTATACACTTACACTGTGACAACCCTCAGTGGATCTGGTCAAGGCCAAACAGACAACCTGAATGATTTTAATTACTGAGTGGCCATTAAATGCTTTAAAGATTTCTGTAAGTGTCAAATGCTATTAATCAAGAATATATTACAATAATACTCTCATTTCTTGGCATCATTTGACTCTATTTCACATTTACTGTGATGGAATATTCTAACTGCCAAATGATTCTACATGCACTTTTCTAAGTGTCGTATATGGCAAGCCCCCTATTTTTTTTTTTTTTTTTGGACAAAAAAATAAAACTGATTTTAGGGTTCAGAGCATAAAATGTTATATACAACTTTATTTAAGTTCTGTCTCCCAGCATGTGGGAGGGATACAAGCAGAACCGGGCCCTTGCTGTGAGTGGAGATGTGCTGTCTGGGGCTGTGGCCTGGGAAATCTTCAAGTATTCTGGTCTGAGGCAACTCCAGCTGACTTTTTTGAGAGTGAATCTGGATCCTACCATGTTTCTCCAGGAAGCAGACAATGTGGGTTTTGTTTTTTTGTTTGTATTTGTTTTGTTCATTTGTTGGTTGGTTTTTCTCTCCTCTTTTCATTTGAGATGTCAGGATTTCCACTGTGGTTGTAAGAAAAAGTGTTGTTCCATTCCCATCTGTGTGTATAAATGAATTACCAGTTCCCAAGGTCAAAAGATAGCATTGTATATTAGCATTCAGTCTGAAAGAATATTTTAGGCAAACATAATAAATGCAGATTTGATTCACCCCAGTAATACATTGCTGCAAACTGAAAGCGACACTACAGATATCCGTAGCAGGGAGGTCTGGGGCCAATTAAATGGACAGGAGTCTAATGGCTCCACGTAAGATTGAGATGTCTCAACAAATGATCACCCCTTACCAAATTACCTCCTGAGCCAGCTCACTGTCATCTTTCCTTAGCATGTGACACACGTGAAGTGGTATGACTTAGGTGTCAGCTGAAGGAAGCTAAACAGTGACCAATAACCCTCCATTTGCTCAGGTCACTCCCAGGTCATTCCTATATCTTGGCTGAGCTTAATAATTAAGTTGTGCTAACGTGGTTATCTATTTATGTATCTGAGTCCTACAACGGGGCTTTTCAGAAAAGGAAGCCATGGGAAACTTAACGCATTTTCACCTCTTTTTTTCAAAACTTTATATCTTGTTGGTCATGAGCAAAGAAAAAAAAATCTGTAAGAAATATATGAAATCTGGTCTGTGCTTGAGTGTTGTGTAGCAGCTTGATATGAGAGCCCAATGCATCAAGCTGAGTTTAGAAACACTTTTGAGAAAAGTAACCAGTTTTATTAGAAATTAAAAAAGGGGGGAGGGAGTGGAAAATTATTTTATAGCATCCTTTTTCGGAATAATTTGCCTGCAAGACCCAGTGGGATACTTATGAGTCTTCTCACCTGAAATGTGGGCATTGAATCCAAGATATTCCTAAGTAAAGATATTAAATAAAGGTATTATAAACTTCCTAAATCTATTATAGATTGTGCATTAAAAAATAACAGAGACATCTCTGCACTAGAGTTAATTGCTATATGCCTTTGGTATGTCGCTGCCATTAATTACGGTGGTGAAGGTAGGAAGCCAGTCCCATGGTGACCAGGCCTAGACAGGCCATAAGCAGAGCCTACTTTGTAGTCCTGTGCTGGGACTTCATCTTCTGCTTGTCTGTCTCTGAGAGCAAAGACCCCCAGAAGAATCTCTGCTGTCCACTCTCAGCTGCAGGAGACATGCCCCATGCAGGAAATTAAATGAAGAAAACATGAAAAAAAATAATCCAATCAACAAAAAGAGACAATAAAAACAGACCAAAAAAAAAAAAAAAAAAAAAAAAAAAAGCAAAGACAGGCCAGGGCTGAGTTGAATTACATCCGAGAGGTTTCTGTTCCTTTACATGGAAGGAGACCACTCCACACTGATGCCATTATTGTGAAATGTTTGTGGACTCTTGTTATGATGTTCAGGGACCAGTTCTGACAAATGGGATCCATTTCTTCCAACAGAGCTACAACCCAGCTCTTCAAATCATCAATTCTGCTTTACCCCATTAGTCTGCCTTCTCAAAACAAAGACATGAAAGCTGCAAGACAGTGAGAAAAACAGCTGTAGGGACAAAGCCCCAGTGTTTTCACTTTGTCCAGGATTTGCCATCGGGGAGCAGGAGTTTTACCCTCTTCTTGGATAGTGTCACCCTACGTTAATTGCCTTTCTGTTTTCTTTTTATGTCCTCACATACAGCTCAGGTGGCAGAAGAAAAGAAAGAAGACGTTCCCACCGTATCTGGAAAAGTGGACAAGGCTCAGGGTAAGAAAGAAGGATCCAAAGGCTCCAAGAAGAAGGATGGTGAAAAGGACCAGAAAGAAGGATCCAAGAAAGAAGGGAAAGATTCCAAAAAGAAAGAAGGAGAAAAGGGAGAAAAAGGAGAAAAAGGAGAAAAGGGCAGCAACGACAAGAAACAAGGTGGTGGAAAGAAAGGTGAAAAAGAAGGTGAAGCAGCAAAATCTGGAGGAAGCACCAAAAAAAATGGCAAAGCTGGTGGGAATGCCAAAGCCCCGGCAAAGAAGAAGTGACCCCGCTAAAGGTGGTGGCAGCAGTCCTCGAGGGAGGGCACATTCAAATACTTGTGGGGAGCTGATGGTACTCGCTGCCTCCATGCATTCAGGCTGTTGAGTGCCAGTAGATGTACCGATTTATTACCTTTTAAAGGAAAAAAAAATCAGTGACTTGGTCTTCAAAGGGAAATCTGGCCATTGGGCTAGACAGTGGCCTGTAAACAAACAGACACAAAAATAAATGCATTGTGCAGAGCTACATGAGCATAGCAACTGGAACCAAAGTGCAGCCTGGAGTAAGAATCAGATATTTGTACAAGCATGGAACTGCACAGAGATTTGCATTCCTTAAACTAAGGGGAGGACATGATTCATTTAAAATATGTTCTTCTTGAAGGCCTAAAGGCTTTTGATAAACATTAACTAGCACTCATCTCCTCCTAAATAGGATTTGCACATGGGTAATTTTAGGCATTAAGTAAATTCTGCTTGTTAAAACCCAAAGAATGGGGGTTTTTAAGTCATAGCTCATATGGTTTCTGAGAGTTGGCTTGGGCACATGGGAGAAAGCTTTCCTTCCTTCTCTGATGCCTCTTTCTCTGAGCTGCTGAAGGAAATACTTCCTTAGACACAGAACTGCATATTTCCCAGAGGACTGATCAACCTTTTTCTCTTTTCTGATGAAAGACACATAAATCAAGCTGTAGGAGGATGTGCACGGAATAAAGAGATAGACTGCATCTGTGCTGCTGCGGGCAGTGGCTGCCCTCCGTCCATCATCCCTTCCACGAAGGCTGCAGACGACGAGAGCCCGCCAGGATAAAGGGGATGTGAAGTTTTTCAGCGCTTTGCAGCAGAAACTCAGGGTCTCCAGGGAGCAGGGCTGACTGCCTTCATGTCTTCTCTTTCTTCCTGAGCAGTTCTGAAACTTCCACGTGGCTGATATTTCTCCCACCTCCCAGAGAATTTTCACGAGTGTCTTTAACAGAAGCAGCTTTTCTCCTAGTGTGTCTTGTAAATATCGCAGCAATGTATGCCTTAAGATTAATAGCCATGGAATATTTACATGCATAAATACAAAACATTCATGCTAATTAGAGAGAGTTTTCAAGCTATCTTGATGACTAAATCTCTCCCTGTTGTCTCTGTCTGTTGCCTACACTGTCTCTGAGTATTTATACTGGTAGATGATGTCTACACTGGGGGGTGAGGAGGGAGTTATCTCCAGTTGTTTCTAAGGCTCAGGACCTAGGATTTACATTTATATTAATCCAACATTTTTTTATCCACCCTGTGGTTTCAGTGTACACAGAGAGCTGATCTATCACTGTGAAGACACTCGTCCTGCCTTTCGTTCCCCTTCTCTCCTTTCTTTCCTCCTCATCCCATCTTGGTACAGTATGAAGGCAGCAAAACAAAGGGCCTGTTCTCTGGGTTAACGAGGCAATCAGCTCGCCAAAGGGCCAAAAAGCACCACAGCTGGTGAAGGGATGGTGTGGGACTTGAGGAGAAAGTATGTTTGCATCCACAGAAATATCTACTAGGAGAGCAAATGGGGGCACTTCACTGGCTCCAGGCATGATCTCCATAGAGTGTGGAAAATACTTCTGACCCTATATGCAGACAGGTAGTTTGAGCCCTAAATCTCCATCCACTGCAAGTAAACCCCTGATGAGTGTGAATACGTACATTACAGAAAATTATGTTTAAGTTGCTGAATCTCAGTCCCATCCCTAGTTTTTCAGTGGCTGAAGATAGGCAAGAGGTGTGGGGATTACAGCTTCCAGGTGGGAATGGAGGACCAGTTTTTAATTCCCTCTTCAACCTGAGAGGCCTCAGGTGCCCAGCTTTATGGCTCAGGACTACTGCTGGGTTGTAAGTAAGATCAGGAAAAGGGCTATTATCCACCACTTCAGCTGGCGCAAATAGGAATACAAGAGTCATGCAGACAGCTGGGGAAGAAGCAATTCTGCAGGAGCCCAGATCTGTAATCCAGTCTGTGTGTACATGTGTGTGTAATAGCAGATGAGGTATCTGTTCACATTCGTTAGGTTCTCCCCACTTCGCCTGGGGAGCTGCAGAGACTCCTAGTGCCAGAGTTGATGAAAGCACATTGATTCCAACACAGAGCAACATGACAGGTATCAGTCATTACATACCAGTCAGCTGCTGTCTTCTGGTCTTCCCCTGTTTAATGATTTCTTTCATAGAGTCTGAAAGAGAAAATAAATGGAAAAAAGATTTTAAAAACCTGCTTTTAGGCAATACTCTTTCCTGCATGCACAGGTGGAGATCCCTGGGAACTGCACAAGGTTACATGAGCTCAGTGTCTGGCTCACTGTGTGTTTCAGGGTCTGAGTGGGTGCCTCTATCTTGTTCACATGTACATGTACATGTTCACATGTACAAGCATCTGTAGGACGGCATCCAGCTGTGAGCTAGGCAGGAAAGACCACTTCCCTATTCCACAGCTGGAAACATGGTATTTGGGTGTTAATCCTGCTGTTAATGCTCCTTGTGATGTGCAGAATAAGGATGCTGACTCAATCTGTACCTATTTGGTGAGAGGGAAGAAGGACAGATATACACGTGATCCCAAAGCCTCAGTGAAGATAATCTGCCCCTTCAGTTTTTCTTTAAGTTCACTATTACAGGGTAAACCAGATCTTTCCTTAATCCTCTCCTCCCCAGTCTGTTTCCCCCTACAATAAACGATAATAATAATCATAATAATAATACACTTGGGACTACTGGAGTACTAAATAAATTTTAATTAATTTCTGACAAGACCAGAGAGAATATACATTCAAATTCTTACATATCAGCTTGCACTAATTTGTGGTCATGTCTTACTGAAACAAATAAGATGTTCTGGTGATTTTAAAAAATAAAATATTAAAATAAAATAAATTGCTTTTTCCTTGAGAAGGACTGGCCCTAGATCACCCTGAGGGCATATACCACCTTGTCTCTTAATTTGTCAGAGTTACAGAGCATGGGTAGAATTAAGGGAATGCACTACAGGGGGTTGCAGACTTTCAAGAAAATATCCCACCTAACAACTTGTCGTAAGGACTGGACTAAACTAAATTTACAGGCATGGCCCAAAACTGGCGTATGCTTCCTCCAAGCTTCACCCACCTTAGTGGGTGCAAATTAACATTGCTGGAGTGGAGCACACTGACCAACAGCAGCTCCAGAGCTGCTTTTTACACCACCAGATGGAGAAATTGCATTGGAAAAAAATGACACCCGCAGCTGCTGAAGCTTTGCAAAATGCATTACTAATGACAAAATTCGAGATACACCGATTTCTCTGAAAACATATGTGCAACAACAAATCCCCGAGGCCAAAAGCAGGATTTAAGACTGGAGATCCAGATATGCAGATATTAACGACAATAACTCTGCTTTCATTAAATGAGCCTGACATGTGTGCATGACATGGGTGATAAAGAGGAAACAAATTGAGATACTACACAAGCCTGGATGAGGAAGGACTCGCAGCAGCTCCTGAACAACATATTCCATAGCTTTCCACTAGAGGGGACCTTGTTCTTCTATAGTTATATTCTATAACTGGAGATTATTTTAAAGGTAGTTTGCACTGGATGTATTTTGTCATAGTTTGTGGTTTTAAATTGTGCCTAACTTTTGTTACATCCCTACTTCAGTCTAAAGACGACTTTCACAATATCTGTTCTATCAGATCAATTCATCTACCTGAGGCATCATCTTTTTATAGCATTACTGTTTCACTGGTTAATAGATGTAACAGCTGAAAGTGATTTAAAGTCCCAAGAACATCCCTGATATAAGAGCCATCAGGAAAATACACATTGCCTTTGGTGGATGAAGCTTGAGTTGGACTAGCCGGGTGTCCCCAAGGGGGTTGCAGTAAGTAAGGATCATGAGTCAGGATGAGCAGATCAACAGGAGGGGCTGGGAAGCTGAAGATTTTGCATTTCATTCCTGGTTCATTTGTGAAAGAAACCCATCAACAAAATGCATGGATTTCTTCCTTTCTTCTTTTCTTTATTTTATTCTCTCCCTCTCTCTCATTGGTTTTGCTTTTAATGTTATCAATGAAAAGCAGTTGTCAAAAAAAAAAAAAAAAAGAGAGAGAGAGAAAAACTGAGCATAGGTTCTGTTCTGTTTTGCCCAGAGATAATACACATATGGCTAGAAAGTTCCACGACACCTTTTCACTATAACTGCAGCTTTCTCTGAGCGATGAACCCCTCTGGAGTAATTACAGCAGCCCCAGAGACTCTCAAGGAAAAATAATGGTCCTTTCATTCCCTCTTTGTGTACTTTCTTGCACAACAAGACTCTGAACTGCTTGCTTATTACTGGTTTCAAAATACAGATTTCAGTATTAGCAGTGCTTTGGCTCTTCCCTCAGAAGGGGAACTCTCTGTGCCCATCTCCCTTTTGAGAGGTGTCAAGGAAGAAATCTGGATCACCAACGCTGTCCTGATCAGCTGATTAGGCCCATGGAGAACATATGAAACCTTCCCTGGAACTGGGAGTCTCCTTCTTCCAGCACCTGACTTGTGGAGTCCCAAATCTGAGGTAGGGCTGTTCAAACCATGGTTTTCTCCTTCTAGTGGCCAAAATGAATGAATAAATAAATAAATGGGAAAATATTTCTAGGACTGGAAACGGAGCTATTCACCTGTTGGTCAGGTTGATCTTTATGTTACGGACAAGGCTGACCATTTTCAAAGAGGTTTTGCGTCTTACAGGCTTAAAGGAAAAACACCATTTTCAGAAATAAAATTCTCCTTTCCCTTTTTGTTTCCTTTTACTTGGGGGTGGGCCAGGAATTGGGGTGCTTTGAGCATGTTCCTGCAAATACACCCACCAACTAACCACCCTCTTGAAGCAGAACTCCAAAACCCCTAAGGTGCCTAGGAGGTGCATCAGACAATAATGATGAGAATGCAGGCTTTCTACTGTTCTTAATTTCAGATGGTATTTCGCTTGGCACTCCCCTCATTTCCACCCAGAGCCAAAAATCTTTTACGGCCCTAATCTTTTCTGGCTAAAGAAAATACATTTTCGTGGGCCAAGTCCTTGATGTACCAAGTCCTTTAGCGTGGACTCAGGCAGCCTGAGGAGTGTCATGCAGGGTAACTGGGGCACAAAAAGCAATCTGCTTAATGTCACAAGCAAAATCTGGGACAATGGATGGGACCTGACCACTGATCTTGTGAAAGAGGCCTTTGTGTATATTTTGTTCTTAAGATGCTCCAGGGACTTGCTCTATAATAATAGTGGTGAAGCCTCCCTGAACTTCACTATCTTCCCTTACCATAAAACTGCCTGTCACGACAGTTATTTGCAGGGAGGGCATAGGATACAATAGAATTTCTCCTATTTAAGACACAATAGAAATGCATGTTCACTTTCAAAACCCGCTGTCGGGAATCTGAAGAGGTGATACAGTGCCCTAGAGAAAGGCCTTTTGCTTTGAGGAAAGTGAAGGTGGAAAAAAAAAAAAAAAAAGAAAAAAAATAAAAGAAACTTTTGTAATTTGACTTTCTTTGGGCTGTTACTCACAGCTGTCTTGAGCCTGCAAGTTTGGGAAACAAGCTTCTTTTACCTAGGGACTGGGAGAGTCCTCCAGAGGCGCATCATTGCTTGCTTGGCCCATTCTTTTTGCCTTTCCTGCTTAGTTCTGCACTGCCATCAGGACAAGAGGCTAAGCTTTGGGATCTTTGGTACCAAAACTGGGAGGATGCTGGATTTTGGTGGCTTGTGGACACACAGCCTATGCTTATGTTCCTCTGTAACACGTCCTGCTTGCTGCCTGTATGCAGCCATTTGGGGCTATAATTTCCAAGCATTTTGGTGGCTGCTGCTGCTTTGCTGTCCCTCAAGAAACGAGATCTGTTGGAGCGGTTTCTGCCTGATGCTATTTCTACCACTCAAAGACCTCTCGCCATCCCCTTGCATGCAGAAAGTCTGTCTGTGGCTGACCAAACAATTTTTTTTTTTGTTTGTCCTTCAACATTAGGAGGGATGGCTTTGAAACAAAAAAAATGAAATGCCATTTGTCTCTCCTCCAGAATGAAATGCTGCTCTCCCGCCATCCCAGCCTCAAGCTGCTGTGTTCCAAAACCCAGGCACATCTTTTTCTTTGCTCAAGAGATAGGAAGTAGCTGACGGGGGGCTTTCTCCATAGGCAGCGCATTCAGAATACTGATTTAACGAGCTTATTTTACAGGCCTTCAAATATTCCCTGGCTCCATGCTATCACACAGTGGTATATCTTACTGATGCCAATGCTTCCATATGGGGATTATGATTTTTTAAAATTCATTTTAAACTTCCCTGGAGACTTTATTAAGACTTCCTGTAAGACGACAGGGAGTCTAATACAGAGGGAAAGAAACAGGAACTTCAATTTTCACTAGAACAGGGCTCGATTTTATAAATGAAACACACTCCTGCTCTCCCCCACCCTGTCCCCATCCCGTTTCCCCCCTCCCCAGCCCATAAAACAGACCCTAGGATCAATGCCCCATGTGTATAGAAATAGAGAGCAATCGTTTCATCTCTGTGGCTTTCTGTCCGATGAGGGGCTGAGCTGGGAGAGGGACAGAACCGCTGTGTAGGGCACAAGCCCCGTCCTGGCTGGAATGCGCCATCAAGGGCAAGTGGCTGTGGGCAGCAGATATGTGGACAAGGAACGGGGGTTCACTGAGGGTAACTTGTGTTGGGCTTTTCTGGTTATTAATGAAAGGGCTTAACACACATTTCCCCTTTTCGTTTTCTGCCTTGGAGGCATGGAAAGCTGGGCCAAGCTGACCCACTGGGTAGAAAGGACGGAACCCAGGGAGATGCTGTCCATAGCATCGTCACTGGGAAACGTCTCTCCTGGGGAGCACAGACCATCAGCCAACAGCAAATGCTTCACGAGGAGAACCAGGTCCTTTTGAAATTCCGTTCTTCCCCAAGCAGGAGCAGTTGTGAGTTGGATAAGCAAGCTTCAGGCTCTGTAGCCTCTGAACTCCAAGGGACAGGAGAGGAAGGAATGGGTGCAAGGCAGCATGGACAGTGCAGGGACAGAGGCAAGTTGCCCTCTTTGCTGGAATGGTCTTTTTCAGCCCACGCTGTTTTTTTATTAAGAACTGTCTGTGAGGAAATGAGCTGGAGGCTGTGAATACAGATTCCCAAAGGAAGATGTGGAACAGAGCCTGGAAACAAGCTCCCTTCCAAAAAGGCTTCCCTGGACCATCAGGACCTGGGCCACAACTTGCTTTAGGTATAAGCAACATTCTGGGGCCCTGTCATTTGGGAGACCTGGAGTGTGACCCATCCAGACCCCTCTCCCCAAGAGCAAATCAGCAGCTTGTGGTGGCTGTGTTGGACTGAGCACCTGAAAACACTGGGAGGGGGATGCCCAAGGTGGGTATGGCATGGGGAGGGAGGCAGGGCTTTGGTTTCATGGGACAGGGGAGCTGGTGAATTGGGGAAGAACATGAAACTGAGCCTGGTTTGCTGAGGGAGGGTATGATGGGTTCAAGGAGGAAAAACAAACAGGTTTGGGGATTTTCTAAAGAGTTATAGTTGTCCTTCATTGACACACTTGAGGGTATCCACTTCCAAATCTTGTTTGAGATCCCAGTTATCTTAGCCTTCTCCTTCCTGAGGTGTGTATAATGGAGAAGGGACACCTGGTGAGACAGAGCTCTGTAGGGTCAGGATAGAGAGGAACCTCCCACATCGATGAACAGCAATAGGAAAATAGCTAAAAATTCAGAGCTAGAGAGGGCAGAGCTGCAGCTTCATGTTCTAAAGCAACGGAGTGCACTAGGCCAGACAGCTGGAAAAGGGCAAAGAAGTCAAGTGATCCAGGGAAGGAGATAGCAGCCTGACATATACGTGGAAAAATTTCCAGAAAAAAAAAAAAAGAAAAAAAAAAAGAAAAACCCAGACATATGGTAATAGTAGAAGCACGGATGTACACATCCAGCAGAATGACTCTCGCAGACCATAACATAACTAAGCACAGTCCAAATAGGGATGGACAATTGTCAAGTCTGGACACAAACCCTGTTCTCACCGCACTCAGAGGAGACCCCTACATTCATAAAGAGGAAAGCCAGCACCCGTTCCTTGACCCAGCCACCACCTGCCCACCAGGGCGGACATCCACATAGCTGAAATCTGAAGCAGTCCGGCTGCATCCAAATTGCGCAGTTGGAAAGATTCCTGGCTTGTGATAATGCCTGAACAATACCCAGGAATTGTTTTGTAAGATATTAGCTAACCTGGGCCAAAACCATGCTAGAGACTGAGCTAAAAAAAAGTTAGTAATTTAGAAATATAGGTGGTATTAGAACAATGTTTGGCCAATCTCCTGGTGTTGTTGAGTTACAAGCACAGTAAACGCAAACATTTCCAGCAACTTATGATTGGAGTTGTACATGATGACAGGCCCCATATATGTGGAGCTGTCTCCTTTTTTGAGTTCATTAGATATGGAGTTCCTTGAAAAAAAAACATTGCTTTCTGCATAGTGCCCTGTAAAACTATGTCATTTCCAGTAAAGCAATGTAACAATGGTATTGAAGTTGCCTCAGATCTATCCACGTTCCCCATCACCCATCAGGGAGTTGGTTGCCCACACTATGAACATTTGCCATGCATAAATCAATGGCCCTGCTTTTTCCTCCTCCTGTTTTTCTTCTAAAAATATCCTGGGTTTAATTTCCAAATTTCACTCAGTTGTGTGTTCAAGAGCTGCCCTATACCCAAAGTCCTGTGAGATCCACACAGTGGGTGACTTCTGATGCCCATAAAATTGATTTTCATAGACCAATGATACCATCCTGTGACAACCAAATGTGTCACAGCAACACCAAATAAAACAGATCTTGAGACAAAGCAAGGTACTCAGGTTTGTTTAAAAATTTCATCTTTTTTTTTTTGTTTGTTGTTCTAAACAGAAAAAAAAAATACAAATATATATCTTCTCTACAGCAGTATGTGTTGCTTTTTGAGAGCAGATAGGAAGCTATTACAATAGAATGATTTCTTCAGGCCTGATTGGAAAGAAATTTATTAGGGGATCCTGAGACCTCATGTCCTCTAGTGGGAAATAAGGACTCGTGAATTTCCTTGATTGTTACAGAACAGTCAGGTAGCAGCATTGTCTATTAGAAAAATTGCTTTTGTAAGACATTCCTGGAGCTGTTCCTGTATTGAAAGGCATTGCTTACACTTTCAAAATATTATTTGCTTTGTTATAAAGAAGAAGAAAACTGCTGAGACTCTCTTTTTACCTTGATGTGAAAGACAAATGGAAGATGGTGGGGACAATGGAGCTCGAATAAATTGTTCTGTTCCCCCTCTTGTACACAGATGGGGTTTTGAGGTTTTGGGCACCAGCTGCAGGCACAATCTCCAGGCAGCAAAGACAGATAACTGTAGGGCATTCAGAGAAGATGTGGAAAGGTGGTCAATATGTTGTCTTACCAGCTCTCATGGCATGGTGAAACACACTAGGAAGGCCTGCAGAAGGAGTACACTTGGAAGCTGTTCTGCTGAGAATTCACTGAGAATAACTAGGGCTATTGCCTTGGTGTGCATTATTAAGGTTTGGTTTTACACCCAGCACTTGGGAGGCAGTTAAAACAGTGTAGAAGGTGGGCAACATTTCACTCTTCTCATTTCTAGAGATATGATACAGTGAGGCAGTTTATAAGGAAGCTAAATATGGGCTGCATAATTCAAAGAAAAAAAAAAAAAAAGGTGAATTTGCCAAAAGAAAAACAAGGTAGCTAGTGAATTGAAGACTGGATTGGTGACACATCTGAGTTAACACCAACCTATTCAAGGTGGTCTTTACATACGTTTGCAGGTAAATCTAATTAAACAGGCTACCTAGTGAAAAAGACATATAATAACACTGGGTTTTCCATGAATATATGTTCTTACATAATTCTGGCACATATGATAGCTAGATGCTAATTAAAGATGAAGCATTAGCTCAAGGACTGAATAGAAGCCAAGGCTGAATATAGTGGAGACATGCTAGAATAAAAGGTGGCTTTTTCTCTCCTTGGCTGGTTCAGACCTGACTTAACAGAAGACGAATATTGTCTGAGACAGCTGACCTGAGCATTTAGCTGGTGCATGAGAGCTCCTGCATTTACCAAAGACAACAGGATAAATCTCAAGTAACTAGACCAAGTTTTCAGAAGGTGAACTTCAGATTTTCTTCAAGAAGTCACTGTCCCCCTGCTCCCTGAAAAAGTCTCAAAAGTGGGACCTCATTGTCCAATAGTGAGCCATTACAGATATTTTACATTTGCCAGAATAAGCTTTTTTATTATTTTATTTTACTTTATTTTATTTCTTTATTTTTTTTTTTTATTTCCAGTTAGGACCCTTGCAAGACTGAATATGATTTGAGGGACACATTCCTCATGGAAAATCCTCAGTGGCTATTAATTAATTATCCACAGCAAAGGAATAAGCAAAATATCTGATATGAGCCTTTCAGACCTCAGTCCTCCCTTGCAGACTTGAAAAAACTCAACCAAGTACAAGACCTGGCAAGCATAAAGGACTTGCAACTTATGTAAGCACTGACCTGCTGTTTGGATTTTACCCATATAATAAACTGTAAATTTGCAATAGGATTTAGGCTTTGTAATTTGCACATCTAATAACTTATGCATTGAATGAAAAAGTCTGAGAGAAAAAAAAAAAAAAAAAAAAAAGAATGCTTGAAAATCATGCTATATTTATTTCAGAGTAGTGTGTTCTTTGCTGTTGGGGTTCGGAGGACCTTTTAATTGAACATGTATAATGAAACAACCTAGCCTGTATAATTTGAAAAATACCCCAGTGGAAATGAGACCTCCAAAACACAGTTCTAGCAAAACAGTCATATCACATCTGATCCAATAATATGGTTTAATCCTTTCAGCAACTTCTTAGCTGGTTTGCCAAATCAGATTGTCCCACTGGCCAAAAAAATCTCAGAAGGCTGCCAAATCTTTTCAGACAAATTCCACAAAGTGAATATTTTATCCTGTTATGTACTGGAAAGAGACAAACAGAAAGAAGAGTCCATTTCATTCTACTTACTGAGCACATAAGCAACAGTTCAATCTGAGGACTTTAAGAGAAGCACTTAAGAGGCACAGTAAGCTAATAGCTAAGAGGGACTAAAGAGGATTTGGAGAAAATTAAACCCCTTGTTCATTTGTTTCATTTACTTCTGTTCAACTTAATTACAGCTTTCCAAATGCTGTTTCAACAGTCAAAAATTTCTGAAGAGCAAAGGAGTGGCTAAATGCAAGTCCTTTGCTGTACAGAAGAGGAAAATATGAAAAACGATGGGCAGAGGTTTAAGGAATGAAACACAGAAAACATTACTATGACTATCTGGGAAGATTGATATGTCCTACACTGTGTTTGGAGTCAGCAGCGAAGGTCAAATTAGTCCAGACAGAGATGAGGAGAAGCATCAGAGATGTAGAAATAATGGCCTACAAAGGAAAATGAAACAAAGTTTTTATTGTAGAGAAGGCCAAGGAAAAGCCTGGAAATATTTTCCAAAAGTCTTAAAGATCACTAAATAGATCAAAGGAATACTGTGCTTTCCTGGTCCACTGTGGTCAAAACAAGTAAAAGTGAACTTATAGATAGAGACTTTTAGGGCAGATAATAGGACAGACTCTAAACAATGAGAGTAATGAGCAATTGAAACCTCCTTCACTTTAGGATTTCAAAAACATGCTAGATGCAAATCATGGTTGGTTTAGATAGAGTTGATTCAATACTGGAGTGAGGACATGGAACTTGATGACCTTCTGAGTAGAAAGGTGGTGTTTTTGGACACACAACATGTGTCAGGTTGCCAGTTCAGACTAGAATTCATAAGATCAGTTTAGATAATTAACATATATGTACATATGGAGACATCCTTATTTCCTAGGACTTGTTATTTTCAGAGCTCCTTACTCCATATTTCAAGGCCTTGTTCTTCCAAAATAAACATTAATTTAAATGGAAAAAAAAAAAAAAATTAAAAAATTGTCTTGAAATCTACCCAGTCGTATTCTGTGTGGAGACAAATAACAATGTCTTCTTTATAGAGGTGATCTTCCCTCCCAAAATTTAATTGTATATTGAAAGACCTTAAGCACAGTTAGAAAAAAAGAGTGATGCAATGGCTAGAGGTTTAGCTCAAATCTCAGGATAAAAACTCTTTTCTGTCACATGCTTCACGCTGGGCTTCAATAATTCATTTTTCCTTGCTGTGCTCTGATCATTTGCTCTATAGAGGAGGAAGAAAGAGCTCTGCCTTGTTTTGTGAGACTGTGAGGAACAATACATCACACACAACTCAGGGGTGCAGACCTGTTGGTAAACAGAGCAGTGAATCTCTCCAAAATTTGGTTAAAGCTGAAGGGGTGGTAACATTGATTCTGGCAGCCGAGAATTTGTTTACACAGTGATTTCAGGCATCTTCCAGGCCAGCTTGAGAGCTGGGGAAAATTCACAGTGTAGACAAGACCTCATTGTCCTTTCTTTCCTAAAAATAACTCACATTCTCCTGCTTCCCAGAATTCTGTTTGCCTTTATAGACATAAATATTGTGTTCTTGCTGAATCATTTCCCAACCCTCATCATCACTACCTGTTAAAGGCTGGTTTAGAGTGCCTTGTGTTGCACAATTTAAGAGGTCAAAACCTGTAAGTCAGAACCAAACACCCTACCAGCCAGACCTGTAACCAAAGAAGTGTATTCAGAAACATAAATGCATGGGTACAAATACATGTACATCCTGTGTACCTGCACTTTGTAATTTTCAGTGTTTTGAACTCCCCCAATAAAGGTAAAAGTCTTCCCTACCTGGGTCAGCTTTTCCAGGGTTTCCTCTGAGGAGACTGAAAGAGTTGTCAGTTCTTTGAAAGCTCCTGGGAAGGTTCTTTCAGGATGGCTGTTCCCTATATGCCCACCCTTCGCCTAACCCAGCTGGCATCACCTCTCCAGGCCCTCAGCTGTGGTCAATCTTCATCATGGAGTCCCCCTGCAGGTAGGTGCAGAATCATAGAAACAGAGCATATCAAGGTTTGGGATGGATAAGACCATTAAGGAGCAGCTGGTCCAACTCCCTGCCATAGTCAGGGACATCTTTCACTAAATCAGGTTGCTCAAAGCTCTCTCCAAGCTGACCTTGAACACTTCCAATGACTGGGCATACAGAACTTCTTTCAGCAACCCGTTGCAGTGTCTCACCACCCTGATTGTAAAAAAAATTTCCATATATCCAAAATAAATCTACCCTCTTTTAGTTTAAAACTCTTACCCTTGTCCTGTCACTACATGCCCTGATAAAAACTCTTTCTCCATCTTTCTTTTAAGCCCTCTTTAGACTTTGAAAGGCCACAACAGGGTCTCCCCTCAGCCTTCTTTTCTTCAGGCTAAACGAGGACATGAGAAGCTTCAAAGCAGGATTTTGGCATGGTCATATAGGCAGCAAGTGAACTCTAGAAGTTGCTCATGTAGAGTCCTAAAGAGCTGGATTTGTTCTGAGTGACATACTTCATTAAATAAGCTAGCCAAGAAACTAACCCTTACTGTACAGAAACACTTGAGACATCTAAAAAAATAAACAAAGAAATTTCCCTTCCTTCCAAACTGGTAATACCGAAGCTTTGTTTACATGTCTACTAATAAGTTAAAGAATACCAAGAAACTTCCCCAAGAGCATGAACTCTGTCATCCATACAGTTAATTTCTTTTGTCCTTGGCCAATGCCAATTAACATCTTCCCAGAAAATGCTTGGCCCTGTTTTGAGGTCTGCACAAGCCAAGAGCTGTTCCTAATATGCGGTACATGAGGATATCCTGTTTCAGGTGAGTAGAACTCAGCAGCGGGGTTGTAGGCTGCTCTGTGCCAGTGGCCTCAGGACCATCGGACAGACTCTGACCTGTTTTAATTATGTCTCCTGGTTTGGCTCACTCTCCAACTTCCTTTTAGTTTTACAAGTGTAGATATGACCCATCGGAGCACTTCTGAGGGACAGGCCAGATCCAGTATTTATAGGCTTAGTATATTTTCGTAGTTCTCATTCTCCCTCTCTTAACATACATAGAAGGTTTTATTTTATAGCTGTCAAATTTTTACTCCTCCAAATGAATCATTGGTATTAGACACACGTACAACACTGTGGGAAGAATTTCACAAATGTCAGAGACATTATAGATGTCAGACACTAAATTTGCTGTCTTGGAAGCAGTCAACTACACAGCAAAGAGAAAGAGAGATTTTGCATAACCTTGAAGTTCAAAGGCAAATACAAAGTGGCAATACTCTAACAGAGTTCAATAGGCACTGAATAAATCTCTCAAGACCGTTTAGGGAGACACTGCTTATTAATACAGCACTGAAGGAAGTCACCAACTGAACTGGGAAACCTTACAAGATACCCTTTGCACGTATGCTTGGTGAAATTGTCTGACTCAAGAATAAAATGCTGACAAAATAAAAGTGATGAAATAGAATGCTCACTTGTTAGAGAATTTAACTTCGAGCAGAGATTTACATCAAAATGATTTAAACCTGTGGTCCATCTTCAGTAGTGTCTATTTACTACCCCTGTCTGTGTTTTATTCTTCAATCTCCTGTCTTTTCAGAGGTAGATTTTTTTTTTTTTTTAGTGTGTTTTCCCCCACACTTTTTCTTCTCAGCACAGTCTTCATAAAAAAAGTCACATTTCTTGTCTGGGAAGACACACACACAGGACTCTCAGATCAAGGAACACTGTGGAGAGAGGCAAATGGGAGAAAGGGAGCAGGAGAGATCAGAAAAGAGGATCAGAAAAGAGCAACTGTGACACGAGGCCCCTCTGAGTCTCCCAGCAGCATGAGGATATCGGTCTTTTTCCAAGAAATGGAAAACATTTTCTGAGTGTGTGTGAGCATGTCTTTTTGCAAGTCACCTTCTTGTAAATAAAGACCAACCAACCAAACAAGCAAAAAATTAATTCTCTCTAAAATCAGCATAATTCACACAGAAGAGCTCAGAGACAAACTAGAATCATAAGTGTGGAAAAAGATGTAGAATTGAGCAGGAAGAAGAAAAATTTACATTTTTGCATGCAAAAGGCAAGAACAAATCCAAGTCAAATCTATGCAACACTTTCCTTTTACATTTCCCTGATCTCCAAGTATTTTCAGCTCTGGGACTTCCTGAATATGTACTTTTCCTAGATTTTTTCCATTGTTCCCTGTACCTGGTTCTCATGTGAGCTTTCAGCATCCACGACACCTTTGGATAGACACCCTTATTATACAGGCTTACTTATTACGTAAAGAACCACTTTCTTTTGCTTATTTCAAAACCAGTTCCTATGGGTTTCATTTTTTGTCCCCTATTTTTTGTAATGGAAGAGGCAGTGACAACAGGTCGCTCTGCAGGCTGGTTGGCTTTTTTTAGGTGCTTCTCAGTTGTTTCTGTGTTGGACCGAAGAGCTCCCCTCTCAGATTAATCTTTCCACACAAGGAAATAGGAAACTCCCATTCCTTCTGCAAGCAGCTGTGCATGTCGTGCTCATTATTCTCCCATGTCTGCTGCCACATCCTCTGCCAGAAATTACTGGCAATTCTTTTGCTGCTTTAACAACTGACTGCTGTAGTCATTTCTTTACCCACTGGGACATTACCTGTCCATGATGCTTACCAGTTTAGACACCAGCGATGTCACCTGTCACTGAGGCCAATAAAGTCTTTGTCAAGAAAATGTCGCGTATGCCTTTGTTGTGAGGATGCCAAAGGTCAGCTCCCTGCAGTGCTCTTCGATAAAAGCCAGTGAATGTCTGCATGAAGAATGGTTTGAGGGCTGGCCTATCCATTTACTGAAAGGGATGAACTTCATCAGTATAGGTAAAAATGCATTTTGTTAGAGGAATGAGATGGCAACAACACATAAGTAATATGGAGCCTGGGAGCAGGAGTGGGATGAAGTCGGTAAGTAAATAATCTAACTACATAAGGAGAAGCGTGCTCTGTGAAGTATGAGTCAAGGCCTCCAAAAGATGAAAATTATGCTTTTTAAGGAGAATGTCAGCTTTATTTGAGGATAATCTTAAACTGTGTCTGGATTAAAATCAATATGATGGACATCTTTTAAAAGTTGTTGGTAAAGATGAGACTTTGGAAACCAATGGCCAGATATCCCAGAGATTTCAAACAAGCCAGCCCGTGTGAAGCTATTAACCTTCGTAACTCTTTGCACCAGGAATATATATGCTAATACATAAGCTATACAAATGCTTTGTTCTCAGTGAATCTGGCTCTTGTAATCTCCTGTCCTGTCCTGTCCTGTCTTGTCCTCTTCTCTCCTCTCCTCTCCTCACTACTCCTCTCATTCTATAGGAGACACTAGACCAAATTAACTGCTTATTTAAAAGGCTTTATTTCCCCCTACTGACTTTAAAGAGAGCCCAGGGTCGCCAGACCAAAGGTGCATGGCTGTACTGTGGACATATAAAGGCTGTGAGGACTTGTCTCCCCTGAAAATCCTGACCACGTGTTTAGAGAAAGCAGGAACTTTCCTGCTCTAGAAAGGGTTCAACAAGGGAATTAATGGACAGACAGACCTTCCAGTATTCTTCTCTGGCTCTGCTCTGCCATGAGAAGAAGCAACCTAGAAGAACCCAGAATCTGTGAGTACTTCATTAACTTTAAATGCCACAAAAGGAATCACAATATTTGCTGGGGGTATGACTTTTAATTTAGGTCTCTGAAGAATGTTATAGACCAGATTCTTCTGGAAGAAAAACAAAACAAAACAAAACACAACAAGCAAACCAAACCAAACCAAACAAAAAACACAAGCATTGCCTTCATTTCAGTGAAACACCAGGCTTTTATATCCAACCTTTACATGGTAAGTAGCCCAGCTGTGTTCTTTAATACCACTATTCTCCTGCAACCTTAACAAAATGAAAATAGCCATTTATACCATCAGTCTCTGAGCATAGATGCATTTCTACAGCCTTCAACCTTCATTCCAGAAGCATCAGCCTTTCACAGGACAGAAAAACAAAAAACAAAACAAAACAAAACAAAAACAACAACAAAAAAAATCCCACCACCTTTTACATGAAAGCCTAGCCATTCAACAGCAGATCAGCTTGATAAAAATGGTGAAGTCTGAAGTTCTCTCCCCCTCTCTGGTTTCGCTCAATGGCTTCCAGATTGCATCCATTCCATTTATAAAATGAAAGATGTGCTCCCCCCTCCCCTAATTACCAGGGACACAAATTTAGTTTGGGATGAAAACCTTTTGTTTGTGCTTCTTAAGTCCTCCCCAAAAGTTCTGCCACTGGAATTTGGCCAACAATTTTGTTGATGATGCATGAGCTGGAACCAAATTGAGATGATTTTTCCATTAACGGCTTTGGCTCCACAGAACCAACAGGAGTAAAATATTAGTTTTGCTTGCTAAAGAATCCACTATGACTCAAAGTCACAATGAAAAAGATCTTTGGGGAAAGGGGTTCATGTTCTTAGAGAATCACTTTCCTAACTATAACCATACCAGTCCACAAGGCTGTGTACAAAAGTCTTATGTATCTTATTACAGGCAGCCAAGAGTCTAAAGGTTCAGACCCCCAAAAGGCCTTGAAAGATTTGGAGCAAGCAACTGAGTTTTCTGTCAACAAGATTCCTTTTTTTTTAAAAAAAAAAAAAAAATCTACATAAAATGTTGACCTTGACTGAAATACAGATTAAAAAAATAAAAACTGTTTGGGTTGGGACAGTGTTGGAGTTTTGCTTTATTAAGAGAATGAAGGGACAAAAGGCTTTATCTCTGCTTAAAAATATATTCTTTAAATATATTTTAAGTGCATGTTAGCGGGTGTGGTTAGAGGTATATCCCAGAGATGACCTGAATGAGGCTGGGGGTTCAGGTGTCTCCAGAAGATTCAGAAAGGGGGAATATTTTAGTTACTATCTGTCACCTTACACAAAATGGATGCTATATTCAGTGATGCTTAATGCAGAGGCTACTGCTACCTTCTTCTTCATCGTTCTGTGTATTTCTGCCTGGGTTTAAAAGTAATTAAAAGGTCAGAGTAAGAGTAAGGTTCTGTATGAAAATATGTATTAAGGAGGACATTCATGTTACATGGGTCCTTGATGTGCTACCTTCACATCAAGGGAGGGAAAAGAGCTATTTCAGGGATTGCAGCAATGTTGTACAGAAAGCTTGGGGGAGGAGCTGCAGGTGGGCTTCAAGAGATAATAGAGATAAAAGATAGATAAAAGAGATAAGCAGCATGATATTTCATGCTTATTCTCTCATTTGCATAGACAACAAAGTGCTGATGTTGAGGAGTGTAGGACATGGAGATCTGCAGTTGGGAAGGTGGTGATGCATGAGATCCTTCCCAGACCTGCTGTCCTAAAACCTAACCCAGACATAGTAGCTTGTCCCTTGCTCTTCCTTCAGTGCTCATTAAAGCTCAAGCCATCACAGGTCCATTGCATAGTTAGGAAAAGGTGGGCCAGATGTTTCTACGTAATTAATCTCTTTCCAGGTCCTTTGCAGCAAGCTTGGCTGAGCCACAATTTCTTCTCCCACAGGTGTCATTGGCAATGGTGTCATCCTACACTCAAAACCTGTGTGGTGATCACTGCATCTCTGGTTGCATCCCGTTTGCTGGCAAGTGAGTCTTGCTATTCCAGAGGGATCAGAGCTCAGCAAAACTCAGAGTGGTGTTGAGCCATTTAGTGATTCTAAGTACAATAGCAGGGTGTGTTACTATGAAGGCACATTTTGATATTAGTAATTGCAGTGCCAAATGCCTGACAAGAAATTATGAGATATCACTTTAATATGTGACTTCAGTGACAGAGAAATGTCCCCTTCATTGTAATCATACCTCCTTATTTTTCATTTTAAAAAGGCAAATTGCAGCTGATTAAAATTATGCCTTCAAAACCATTGAAAAAAAAAAAAAAAAAGTTAAGCATCCAGCAATGCTTGGCTGAAGAGCAGCAATGACACTTATTCAATTAATTTAGCAGAGCTCATCCAAACAACTTGCTTTTATCTGGGTGCATGTGTGTGCATGCATGCTTTACCCTTTGGGTCTACTCCAGGCTCATTCATCATGCAATAATTTAACGTGGCAAATAATAAGAAGAATTTGTAGTGCAGCAATGTCTAGGGGCCTCCAACAGGATCCTGGCCCCACTGTGCAGTGCTACATAAACATTTCCTAACAGCTGACATCTGCCCTGCATAGCTACAAATCTAAATAGGATGGCAAAATTAATAAATAAATAGACAAACAGGAAATATCTTCGCTTGCAAGTGCTTATCTGCAGGGATTGGGTCAGTGTTCCAAGATGAGCAGTGGACAAGGCAGAGAAATCTGCTCCACCCTGATGGCCTCTGGGCTATGCTGGAAGTGCCAAACACAGGGAATTTAAGCTTTGTGTTGGGTTGCGTTAACATCCAACATGTCCAGCCCCAGCAAAATTCAAACTTTTCCCATTGGTGAAAGCTGCCCGTCTGAAAAGCTGTGGCTATGGACCCGAGGCAGACGTGAGGGTTTGCAAAGTGTCTGTGTGACAAGGGTGGTCTTGAGAGTGGACTCTCATCATACGGACAATATAAACACACCCAGCTCAACATTTTGGTACGGTCTACCAGCTGGCTTGGGTACAGGAACGCCTGCAGTATTATATTTTTATCAGCAAGTGACATTTTCCAAACTATTTCACAATGGGCTTTCTGTAAATCCTGTCACTTGAAAAGCTGAAGAAGCACAAGGGTAAAAGTGCTTGCAGTAGCAATATGGGCAGCAACACAACACAGAATCTGGTGGCTGGAAGTGTACATGAGCTTTATCCACAATTTTTCCTTTAGCCATCTGTGCAGTACACAGAGAAGCAAGAAAGCATTTGCAATGGGATGGGAAAGAAAGCTTTATCAAAGCAGCTTATATAAAATTGTTGGATGTGATATTTTGGGTAGGTCATGTCCCTGTCAAAGGATTTGTGAATCTGCCTCAACTGCCAGTAACATGGAAAAAAATAATAAAAAATAAAATAATAATAAAAAAGATCAGCACTATGATTCTCTCTCTTCATTTCTTGCAGAGAAAATTTCCAGAATCCTGATTTAGACAAAATGCCTAGATCTTATGTAGCTGCACTAATATGAAATAACATCAATCCATTACTCAGCATTTACAGAGATTTTTCGTGGCTCCTGTGTTTATGACATTGAAGACAAGGACAAGAAGATTTTTAGTCTTAGATCTTAAATTAAATAAGAGGATGGTCATGTTTACTCCTAACCTGAATTTCTAAGGTTGTTATTGTTAAATTAGAAAATCTGGGCAGGGATCTTGAGGGTCATGCCCTGAATTTCTCCTTGCCATTAGTCTGTGACTATATTGGTGTGTTAGGCTGAGGAACAAGCTTAAGTTTCCCATGGTATTTAGTGGCTCTTGCTTGGAGCAAATCAACATGTTGCCCAAACACAGATAATAGAGGGTGATGGAGATCATTTCATAGCTAAACCTACAAACCACGTGGGCCAAACTGGCTCAGTGGCTTTTAACACTGAGAATTTAAGGCTGAACTGTTACCAATAGTCATACTGAAGTAACAAGAGACCAGGACAAGACATGCCTAGGATGCATGATACCATAGCTAACTTATACAGAATTCTCTCACTCTCTTATGAAACAGTTCCTGAGGTCTATTGTGAGAGGTGGAACACCAGAGTCACGTAGACTGTAAGCCTAAAGCAGCCTTCACCCTGTTCCCATTGCATGTGGGGACTGTGAGCTAGCAGCCCATGCACCAGAAGCTGTGGAGTTCCAGAGGAAATCAGAGAAAAAAATGTGTGTGCATTTATTTTTGGTAGAGATGATGGCCCAAATGCAGGTGGGCAGTTGGGAAATCCTTTCTCTCTTCATTCAGCCTCAAGTTCCAAGTCTCTTTTCCCAGCCACAGCTGAGCTTGAAAGCTGTGAATGAAACCTCTTTGGTTCCAGCACGCAGACCTGTCTACACCTTCATCATTTCCAGGCCTTAGCTTTATTATTCACATGGCGCATGCTAACTAGTAAATTCCTTAGTCTTTAATGTACTTGCTCCAGTGCCAGCCGATCCCATGGCCACTTGCCCTTCAGCAGCTTCAGAGTCTCATAGCAGGCTGTTCACTTTACTCACTTTAATCACCTTTTTTTCTGAATGAATAAGTCTTTTGGAGATATGAACCCTGACAGCACTGTTAATATAAGATTGTGAGTTGATTTATGCTTTGTGTAAGCCCACTTACTTCAGTGAAATTGCTCTTGAGTTGCTTTCCTCTCAGAACACTCTACAGAGAAATAGATTTATTATTATTTTTTTTTTTTTATGTTTTTTAAGAGACTGAGGCACAGAGGTTAAGCGATCTTGGAATTTGTCTCGAGTTCTCTGTAAATTTGCTCAGGGCTCAAGGACATAATAAATATTAGGAATGGATATAAAAACGTGGAGTCAAAGAGAAAAAGCCAAAAAATTCACTGTGCAACTACAGCAAAATGGTGCACCCACATCTTGAATGCTTCTGACAGTTCTGGTTTTCCTCCTCTCCATCCAGGAGACATCGGGATCAGAAAAGGTTCAGAGAAGGGTGACAGGGATAATCAAATGCTCTCTGCTCTTCAGCGTGAAATATCTGTGAATTCATGAAAGGTGATGAAGTGAAAGAAAGGGAACAGGAACCTCTACAGATTAAACACAGCACCCAGTAAAATTGTAGAGTAACACACATCAAAAACAAACGAGAGGATGACTTTTTCTGCCAAGCTCGTATCCTGTAACACATTGTCACAGGAAGCTGTGGAGTCCAAATACATAGATAGGCTTGTAAAATGAAGACAAAACCATAAAGGATCCATCTCATGGGATTATTGAATTCAATGGTCTGGATTCAACTTCCAGCTCAGGAAGCTGCTGAGTGTCAGATCCTGAGAGGTTATTCCTGATTCAGGATCACACCCCTACGTTCCCTGTTTCTTCTACTCTTCCCTTACGCCTGTCGTTTTAGGACATACTTTTGGCTTGGCAGAGTATAGTCATCAATAGGAGATATGGAAAAAGACATGCTTTCATGAGCATTAGCTTTCTTCTTGATGTCTTCAGGGCAGCAGCAGTAAAGTAGCTGTTTGTCTGCCAGCCAAAGGATGATAGACCCAATCTATCTGAATATGGGATGTCCAAGTTTTGCTACTGTAGTGTCTCCTGTTTTTCCTGCCACTGCTATAAGAAGGATTTCCTGATGGTACTATTTCAGTTCCTTTTCCAGTTGGAGCACAGAGAACTTTATTGTAATGAGATATCTAAGGCAAAATAACAGGAGTATCTGTATGTGCAGATGTCTCCTTAAGAGTGAGCACACGAGGCTGCTGAGGTTTATTTGGGATCTTAACTCACATCTCACATCAGCAATGGACTCATCTGGGAACTGAGCACCAAGAAATTTCCATATCTATTCTGTGAGATATTAAGGTTGAATGGATAAATCCCTGAATAACTAACCAACTAACTAAATAATACCTATTAACTTTCTTAAATTTGCCCAATCTGGTCACTCACTGTGGAGGTTTATCCCCTATTCCACAGCCTTCCACCAGATAAGAAATGCTCTGGTAAGTGTTTCTGAGTGGACACTTCCTTGAGGAAACACAGACCCCTTTTCTGTTGAAATAGGGCACCTTGAATTTCCTTGAATTTCTCCATGGAATATACCCATGGAAAATTATCCAGGATAACTCATTCCTCTGAGGCTGAAGGCTATTTTTGGAGATGGAAAATATGCACTTGGAGTTAACGTGGAATAGGACAGTTCAATGTTGGGAGCAGACATTTTTAAATTTTATTTTTATTATTATTAATTTCACTGAGAAGCCTGCATTTATATGTTGTCTGAGGTTATGTGCTCTTTAAACCCAGGCCTGGGTCTTAAGGCTTTACTGAAGCTGTTTGTGTGCTAGCATCTTAATAATTTGAAAACCTGGGGGTTTATTCCAAAATTGCGAAGAATGGAGAGTTTGGGATTTGATACAAGTTGTTAAGCAAATTGATCTGAGTTCAGATGAAATGCTCAGTTTTGCTTTCTGTCTTAAAAAAAAAAAAAAAAAAAAAAAAAAGTAATTATGAAAAGAAAAAGTAAAAAAAAAAAAAAAGTACCCCATTGCCATTCCACTTACAGATAGAAGTCTTCCTCTCACTCTCACTTGGCAGCTGTTTAAACAGTTCAAATGCCTTTATGAGCCAAGTCAATATTTGGCACGTCCGCCTTTATTTCAGGAGATTAACAAAATCACCTTTTTGCCTGCTCATTCTGTTTACTCCTCAAGCCCTATGCGCAATGAGAACATTAACACTTTCTGATTCCCTTTTGAACCCGATATGGCTACAGCTTGACAGCTGACACATCTGACACCGCAGATGGGGTTTATATTGGCTGGTGGTAGCCTCCTAAAAGCCAGAAATCTAACAATTGTTGAACTGGTGGCAAAAAGTGAGCCAAGGCCCTGGCCACAGCTCGGGGTCTGCTCTGAGTGCGAGCTTAAGCTCTCCAGGAGCTCTGCGTCCATCTGGAGGCTGGGAGCCTCTCTGCCCACCTGCTGCTTTCCTGCTCTCGTTCCTCCTTTTCTCTGGATTGCATCAAGGCTGCCATGTCAACGCCAAATCCCATCTCTTGGTTTACTCTCAAAGCACGTTCAGAAAGGCACTGCCTTCGCGGAGGTGTCTGTAGCTCCCCCCAGTTCCCACTGAGTTCAGTGAGTCTTGGGCATTTCCCAAGACATATAAAAAACCAGTCTGTTTGGCCTACAGAACACATATTTTGCAGTTAGGGCTGATATCTTTTATTAGACCAGTTGACACAGCTGGAGATAACAAGGCAGCTTCCAGGGACTTAATCTTCAGGCTTGAAATAGAAGCACACGACTTCATACTATGTAAAAGTTGTCTCCTTTATATTTTTAAACCACCATGGCTACAAGGGGTAAGGAAAAGTTGCTTTAGGAGCTTTTAAGTCAATACAAGGATGTTCAATGCTGGGATAGCGAAACGTGGCTGTCGTTGAATGGCATTTGTTCATTTTTTCTAAGGAAGGCAGTGAGTTGTACTGACACCTATTTAACACGTGTTCAGGCTGTTCTTTGAGGTCCTTAGACGAAAAATGATATAAAAGCTTAAAGCTGTTTCAATACTGAACAGCTTTATCTCTCTTCTGATACTCACTTGTTGCTTATTCAATAAAATAAAATAAAACAAGAGTATCTAAAGACTTTAAAAAGGCAGTGCAAGTGACTGCAGTTTTATTCTGCTGGAGGCATTGAATGAATGGCTTCTGACAGCTGTTAAGCCCTGGGGAGATCGTTCTTCCAGTCAAGGATTATAGTTTTAGCATTTATGTTTGCTTTTAAATAGGAAACTTTTCAGATGCCTTAAGTGTCTGCCTTTTTTCTTTCTTTCTTTCTTCTTCTTTTTTTTTTTTTTTTTCCTGAATGCATCTCTTTGCTTCCCTGAATAATCCTTTGCTATAAAAACTGGGTAGAGAGCAAGAATACCTGTGGAAAAATAGCCACGCAATGCACTTGTCGGAGTCACTGTGATCCAGGGACACAAGCTTGGCCATGGGAAGAGGAAAGCCAGATAAAAAACTAAGGTACAGACTTGAGACCCAGAAAAATCTTCATGTCCCATAACCAGGAGGAGAGAATTTGAGGGTTTTGTTGAAGAAGATAAGACCCCAAACCACCTAGGCATCGAAGTGTACACAAACCTTTCCTGTTTCTGGCAAATTTTTGTTCTCCTGTTCTGCTCTGTGCCTGCTGCTGAGCTCTGCAGCTGTGGCTGAACAGACATAGGTAAAGGACTATTTCCCACCAAGGCCCCTTGGGATCCCCAAACTAGAGACTCACACTTACTTTCACCTCAGAGACCCTATTGACTCTGGGAAAGCCCAAAGGGCATGGAAGTCAGATTAAAAAAAAATAGTAATAATAAAAAAATCAGCTGTCCTTTTGTTCTTTAATAGCTTGCAGGCTCAAGCTCTTTCCAGTAGGGGAAACTGAAATCTAGGCTTTGTCAAGTCCACCTCTTTTCTTAACAAGGAGAGGAGAAGTTCTGAAGAAGGGGACCCTTTTGTCCATCCTATTGAATCATCTTGTACAACTAGCAATAGATCAAGGAGAGGAAGAAACTAGAAAGCATTTGTAGCTCAACAAAGAAGACTCCCAGATGGGTGATCCCTGCTGTGTTATCTTCAGAGTTTTTGGAGCTAATGTCTGCCTAATGCAAAATACAGGCAGTTCAAGATCAGTTTCTGCTTTTACCTTTGTAAGTCACGAACTGAATATCCACTACAAAACACACTCCACTAACCATTACCACTAACCATTATACATAATTAGCAACGTGAGCATGCCAGTAGTGCTAATAAAATCAAGCCTAGAGTGTAATTTGCAAAACACCACACAAATTGCTGAGGAGTTACCTACAAAGGCATCCTTGCTTTTGTGAACACATTGGAGATGTTTCAATTAATGCGTAGACTGTGAGGTGCTGAAATAAATCTCATTACATAGTTAGGTACAGTGCCTGTTGGATATACATTAGCTTTCAGCTCCAGCACGAGGGGGATTCATTTCAAAAAGCATTTAAATCATAAAATACAAGAGCTTGCCAGGATGAGCAACACAAAAGAAAACGAGCACATCTGCAGTTTTGTTTGCACAAATAATCAGTTACAGCAAGGGTCTCATAAGAAAAGCATCCAGAAAAATTAGGGGGGGATAGAAAATTAAAGGTGATCTTTGGTTTCTGAATTTGTTTCAATTTGTATGCCCTTGGACCAGAAACCAGCAATAAGAAGGGATCCTCTAGGGCAATTCCAATGGCATTAGATTCCTTCATATGAGAAGTCACATCTTTTCCCAGATTTTCAATGTCTCATGGAAGACTAATTAACTGAAAACACGTTTAATCATACCGAATAGTTATTCTATTCCAGGGGTTTGTTCCCACCCTTAATTTCTCTGTGTCACAGAGTAAACTCCCATAATCACATGTGATCAGATTATAAATTTCTAAGACATTCTCAGAGACAATAATATCGTCTTCCAAAGCTTCCAGGTAGAAACCTCCTGCTGAAGAGAAGTTACATCTTAAAATTAATAGAGTACTTGACTTCAGTGGCAGAAGAAAGCCACTTAGAAGATTTAACTGTTGCTTCAAACCTGAGAAAGCTGGAGAGAAAATTAAACTTAGCTCTTTGGGACACAAAGATGAGATGCTTCCCTCAAAAGAATTATCTTTTGCTTATTTAAAAACTAGTAGTATCGGCAAGGCTAATATTGCAGGTAAAATCAAACTAGAGTTTAGAAGAAAATTCCCAGCCATTAGGACAGAGGAGCCCTGAGATAACAACTGAGGGATGAGGTGGGATTTCTGTCACTGGAGGTTTCTCGAAGCAATTAAGTCAGTACCCATCATGATACAATTGATTACCTCTGGAGGCAACCCACCCTCTATGTTTTTAGGGTTAAATGTCTTTGAACTAAGTAATCCCACCTCTCTTTCTGTCTTTCCCCATGATTCATGCCTTCAGATGTCACAATATTTTTTGCTGATGCTCCACAACTTCTGACCCCCATTTGGGGCCATAATTAGTGTTGAGCAGAGTCGAAGGACTCTGGTAATGGTCTTGTGGATGCTGCTTTTGCCTATGTCTCAGCACATAGTCCAATTTTGTGGCATATTTGACAATAAGGATGCACAGGGAGCCTGGGGTCTGCTTGCCTCTCTGGATCTCAGCCAGCCATTCCTGCACTTGTACAGGTGAAAATCCCTGCAAAAAAACAGAATTTGGCCTGTTCACAAAAAGAGAGGAAGGAAAGTGGCAGAGAGGGAAGAAGTCTGTCCTAAGCTGCAATTGATTCAGAGAATTTCAGCTCAAAAAGGCAGATTTAGGTCAATCTTTCCCAAACAAACCATTTAGCTTGAGGCTTGCAAGGAAGGAGGGAGATTGAATCTAAAAGCACTTCTTTCCTTTTCACCCTGTATCTAAAAGCACTTCTTTCCTTTTCACCCGTTTCCACCACCCTAAAGTTAAAATCCTCCCTGTTAGCATGGCCTCGCTCAAAATCAAAGAAAAAACATTTTGATCAGTTGGTTTTCTCTCTTTTTACTCAAAAAAAATAACTAAGAGCAAACTTCAAAAACTCTTAGCAAAACTTGCTGCTGATAAATATATATATATATATTTTGACAAATCTCAAAGTTTGCCCTTGCTTAATGAGTAATCATGGGAAGTGGAGCAGTGGGTTGGTTCTGCGGAGTTTTGCAGTAATAGCAGGTAGCAGCACAAACCCAGTGGCTGGGCGTGAAGTGTGAATGAGAAGCAGCATTCAGCGTTACAGATGTAATTATCCAAAGAGAAAACTCTTGCCATCATTACAGCGACAAAAATAGCAATTGGAGGGGAGGTGGGGTATAAAAAATCAAAGAAAAAAAGAAGAAGAAGAAAAAAAACCCTCTGCTTACTATGTTAGGAGTTATAGATGTATAATCAATTGGTGTTATCAGGCTATTCTTATAGCCCTTAAGCTTTGACTGCAAATTGCCAGTTGCACAGACAAATCACAAACATCATACGCAGATATTTCAGAGTTTTTTCTGTATTATCATTATTTATTTTTAGCATGAGGATTGTGAAGGTTTAATTGTTTTTTAAGAAACTAATCAAGACCACAGAATCGTAAGAACTTGTGGCCACAAATATGAGCTAAAACAGGCTAGGAACCATCTCAGCTGTAGGCATCGCGTCTCAGCCAGCAATTTCATGCAGTGTGTGATAGATGGGAGGAATCGCTTGCCGGGACTGGTTCTCTCTAACTAAAAGTGATGCAAGGAAAGAAGAATTTGCTGATGGCATGATTTGGAAAGAATGGGGAAATAACATACTAAAATACAGAACGCTGTTGCTGTCTTGGCAGAGAAAAAGAAAAAGAAAGAAAGAAAAGAAAAAACAAACAATCCATCTCCTCTTCTGGAGATCCAGCTTCTCTGTACCAACTAGACATAGCTGGTCAAAATATCCCCTTGTTTTTGACTTCAGTTCCTTATTTTTAAACAAATTGATATGCAATGGGGCTTATTAAATTATGATTAATTCTGGTTGTTTTGAGTTCTTCCAGTCCCTCTCAGTGATTTGCAGGAGTGCAGAACTGTACTGTAGCTTTACAGGACTAACAAGGGCTTTCTTTGGTCGGGTGGGATTTGTTCTGGGGATTTGTTCTGGTTGTTGTTGTTGTTTTCCCCGGTGACTGATGTAGTTGTCTAAATTCTCTTAATTTGAGTAATGACCACTTGACTGCATAACCTACAGAGTATTTGTCCCCTGCTGAAAAGGAAAGAAACAGTTGCAACAGAGCAGGATTTTTTCCCCTCCCATTCATTATTACTCCTTAAAGCTATTTTTATGCATGAGTCTCCAAGCACTGAGCAAAGGAGATCCATCGCACAGGGCCATCAGTGGCTCACCCAAGGTAGGCTGGAGATTTCTGTGTTTGCCCCAGCCAGGATTTCCAAGAGTGAAATACCTCCACGGAACAACTCCCTCCGGCAGAAGAATGCACAGATGTTGCTTCTGGCCTATTAGGAGACAAAGCAAATAGCTTTACAATCTTTCTTTCAGAGCAAATAGGCCTCCGAAACGCCGATTCTCGAGAGTCATAACTGATTGCAGGAGCTTTGCGTCTTGTTTCATTACAATTCAGGAAGCCGTAATGCTTGGCACCTGCTGAGGATTTATCTGTAGCCAAGGGTAAGCAGAGGTAAACAAAGTTTATCCTCTTCTAATTTGGGCAACCGGCAGTTTGCAGCTCCATGGGGTGGGCCAGGCATACCAAACAAATGAGTTTACCCTCTCGTTTATTTTCTCATGCACAAGAGCCTGGCACCAAGAAGAGAACAAAGGTATCTTTATCTCTCCCGAATACAAAATTTGGCTGATCACCTCATGTCAGTCAGAGCAGGAGGCTGAAACAAGCAGGACAAAAACTGATTCTGGCCTTGTTTTGTACGGGCCGGCATGCTTTTGTCTAACTTCAAGCATTTTCTTGTAAGGGGATGAATCAGAGCAAGACAACGACTTCAGTCTCTCAGGAGGAGACTGGAAGTGGTCAGGTTGACTCACGTCCATCACTGTTAGCTCAAATGGGAAATATGCCCAGGCCCGGTTTGTAGCTGAATTTAAACCATGGGTTAGTACCCAAGAATTCCCTCTAATCTTCTTTCCTTCAGGTTTTGTATTTCACCCGCTGATCAAATTCCCGCAGCGTGCCAGGAGGTTTGGAATTGATAACCTTGCTCTCAATCACATCAGCTTTTGTGTTTTCAGCTCTTCTTGTTATTACAGACTTTGCTGGTGTAAAACATCTTTCAGGTACCGCATTTGTAAGAGGCAGAAGATTTCCTGCTCGGGGTCTTGTTATGCTCACTCAAAGTGTTTTGATGATTTGTTTCTTTTTCGGGCTTGAAAGCAGTTAGGAATAATCTGCAATTAAAAATGATGAAAGCAGTGCTAAGTGAATTCTGGAGGGAAGAAAAAGGAACACAGAAATGACTAGCCGTATACAAGCCATGAATGCAGTAACAAGATAGCAAGATTGATTCTGCACCATAATTATAAAGGAAACATTTGTAGTTCTTCTACAAAAAAGACTGTAATATTGCAATTTTTCTAGCTGCAGGAATGTGCTGTCAGTATATTTGTCACAAGAAAAAATAGAAAGACCTTTTGAAAGCTCCCTGAAATTGAAAGAAAAGTTTTTCCCCTGACTTAAATGGAATTTGCATCAGGCACAAAACACTTGTTAATTGACAAATTTATACAAATAAAGATTAAACACAAAACCCCTTCAAAGGAAGAATGCTTAACTGACTCTGCTAATGGCTGACAAAAAGCATGTATTGCCTGCAGGGCTCCCAGCAACCAGCTCCAGGGTTGCACAGAGCATCCATTCACACACCAAGGGCTCGAAGAAGCAGTTTCTGGAAAGACAAGGGCTAGAAGGGACATCAGAGCTCATCCAATCTATTTCTCCCCCTTCAGCTAGCATCAATTATACCAGCAGTATTCCTACAGCAGTTTTTTCTAACATAGCCCTAAACTGCCAGAATTTCCCCACCATCTCTCAGAGGTCTGAGCAGGGAATCGAGATTTTCCAACACTCCCCTCAGCAACAGAATTAGGGTCTACTGATTTCTAGAACTTCCTCTGAGCTTTGAAATAAGCCACAACAGTTTTAAAAAGATAGGTAATCCAGGCAGACAGACAGCCTGTTAGCCAAAAATGCATTGTATATATAACATGCAGGACATTATACAGAATAACTAAAGCTATGAGCACCATGTGAAATATGTGTCATCACTTGATAGCACTGTATAAAATCATAACTTTAAACCAAAATCAGCACTGAAATGTGATCAAGGTATCATGATTCGTCCTCCTTTTTGGTTCTGAGGATGACCTCAGCCACAGTATGCTGAGGCAGTAGGGAAAATTGCTCCTGTCCGAGGACAGGAGCCCATCCAGAGAGGGAAAAGCTCACAAATTCCTACACAGTATTTGGATGGGTGAACTGTGAGATGGAAAAAGGAGCAGAATTTGAATAGTGATAAAGGTATTTGAACATGTGTAGAAGTTCAGGGATGGGAATAATGAAAAATGGTATCAAGAAAACACTATTAACAACTACAGGACATCCCTTCATGCCTTCCCAGAAACAATCCCACTGATACAGATAATAAAGGAACATTGGATTGCAGCAGGACGCAGCTTCTTTGGTCTGTACTGGTAGGATTGGAACATTTTGTCAGCAGGGTTTATTGGTGGCACATGGGGTCTCAGCAGTGGTGAGAGTTGGCAACAGAGCACTTGAGCTAACAAAATTTCCAGGGCTGTAGGTCTATGTGGACAATCGCATTTCCAGTGCCAGGGGCAGCACCAACTGCAGGATCCTTCTTGGGTGAACTGGGCTCAGTGCAGATACTCCATCATCTCTGACATGTGATGCCTTTCTGACCCCCAAATGCAATCTTTTGTAACCCTTCAGAAGACTATTGATCCTCCCATTCCAAACAATTAACAATATTTGCCTTTAAAAAAAAAATAATCCTGCAGCATATTCCTTGCTCTATGTTCTCCTCTCCAACTCTATGTGTTTTTTGTCTTCCTGTGCTGAGTTTTCCCCAGTTTGTGTGTTTTTCAAGGCCAGGCAACCACTGCATAGTTAAAAATAAATAAATAAATAAAATAAAAACAACATTATAAATCAGTGGCACTGGCTCCAGGAACAATGAAAACGTGTAGTAGTCTTAAAACACCAGCACATTTGGTACGGTATGACTTCTCCAATGCCTTCAGCTTAACCAAGGGGTCTCAAATACACAGTGATAAAGAGCTTTCTCTTGTGTGATGCAGCACATTTGGAAATCCTGGCCAACCACTGCTCTTTCTTTTACACTTTGCCTTGGTTTTGAACTATTGTATCCTGGTTAGTTTGGAAAGATGATTCCCTGGAGAAAAAAAAAAAAAAAAAAAAAAAAAAAAAAAAAAAAAAAAAAA
>CM021732.1:1808054-1836726 GCA_011075105.1 Heteronetta atricapilla | reverse complement strand
GCAAAAAAAAAAAAAAAAAAAAAAAAAAAAAAAAAAAAAAAAAAAGCTTTGTGCTTTTCTCAAATACAAGAACAGAAGATAAGTACTGTAAAATTGAACAATCTTTATGTGATTCTTAGACTGCTTTATTCAGGATAATACTGTCTCTAGAAATAGTCCTTAACTGAACTATTTTGATGCTTACTAATCTTTTTAATAAGCTCCTTGTCTTTCTTGGTCTTCAAAACTCTTTATCACCCATGTCAAGGTGAGCCAGCTCCTCAGCGTGCCCCACTTTACGGAATAAGCTGAAGATCAATAAAATAATGAATTCTTCCATGCAGTCAATATTTGGCCAGGCACCTTCAGAGAATGGCTTTGATATCAGTCTGTTCTTGATTTCTGACTTCAGTCAGCTGGCTAGGCCTCCCAAGGAATGAGATGGCAGGCACTGTGCTCTGTTTTTGCTCTGTCGACAACCACTTAAGGTACTTTCATCCATCGTAATTCCTTCCCAGCATACCCAGACCTGCTGATCCTGGCCTCAGCTCTTTAGGTCACCAGTAGTCATTCTGCACCGAAGGGTGGAGGAGACATGGTCTGCCTTCCATCAGAACACCTTCCCTGTATCTTACCATCCTTATGTTTTTCAACGGTGAAAAATGAGTCACTGAATTCAGCATTAGTCAAAAAAGCACTGACAGGCAAGATATTTGAGAGCTATTTGCATCTTCCAGCTAATTGGCTATTGCCTATGCAGTAGCAGTTGATAGACACTATCAAGAAAATAGTGCCTCTGGAGAAAATGATCTCCTCCTCTTTAGTCACCTGGGAAATATGCTATTTCTGATAATGCTATGCATATATTACGAGAGAAGGAAAATATCCCATCTGTACTTTTGCCTACAGGCATGCTGTATTGATCATACTCCCAATACATAATTTACTTGTATCAAGTCAGCTAAGCAAGGCCAGTCCTGGTTAATGAGTTGCTTTGGTTGCTTTAAAAAAGATATATAAAATAAAAATAAAAAGACCCAACACCAATTAATGGGCGATATTTCTTCTAGGCTGAATTTTTACTCAAGTCTGGACAAGAAAGATGCTTTAAAGAGCATTGGTAAACATCTTATTTGTGAGTTAACTGTGGAAAAGTTCCTCTCCGTACCTGTTCAGAGCTGCGTGCTCATTAGAGGCTCAGAAAACCGAGAACCGATGTTGGGGTGCCTGGAGGGCTTTCTGCAGTGCACAGGAAGGCCTACGACTGGAAACCCAAGAACTGAGGGGGCCAAGTTCAAATGTGCAGTCATTCCTTTTCAGATATAATGGAGGAGAAGCCCCTAACGCCCCCAAAATGCTGAGGCCTGATAAAGGGACTCCACTGTGGCAAGCCCAGGGGCTGCAGGTTGAGGAGACGACATAGAGGCTAAGATCCACCCCACAGGCCTAGCCCCTGGACTCTCTCAAATGGAGAGCAATCAGACTTCAAATGAGCAAAGCTAAAACCAAACACAGGACCCACGGGGGGATCCCACACTGCATCTTAACTGCCTACTTTTATTTTTGTCGTTTTTGTGGCAAGTATTATCTGTTGGTTGTTGTCAGAGGCCCTATTTGGGGCTCACTAGGCCACAGGGCTGATGCTCTAACGCTTTCTCCGTTTCTTGTACCCCAGGTAAATCTCTGTTAAATACATTATAAATCTGGCATCGTGGGACTCTCACTGCGTCAGGTGAAGACTGCACAGAAAAACTTTCTTCATTATGGCAGCGGGGGGATCCCACAGGTGCCGTGGCCCCACCAAGTGTGTCTATAACCTCCTTGTGCCGGGGCAGGCACCTGGCCGCCTCGCTGCTACCTTATCAGCGGTGGCACAGGAAGCCCCAAGCACAGCCTGCAGATAGCGATTCGGGAAGTGGGAAGGATGTGGTCAGCAGTGGCAGCTATCAGAGGCACTCATCTGAGAACATTTCATACCTCTGCATGCAAAAGCTTTCCCATCCACCGCCCTGTCCCAGGTAGTCTGAGCTTATATGGTGAGAGGGAGGGCAGAGCCAAAGTTAACACATTTTCTAGGTTATCTCATTTGGCTTCCTGTTTTGAGCAGCTGTAGCAAAACACCTTGTGCTGAGAACATGACAGCTTGCAGAGCGATTGTTGAAGCAGATTTTAAATGAAGGTCCTTTAATGCTTTTACCGTGCAAAACCCTTCAACAAAAGCCAGCGTGCCAACTTCATTACTTAATAGGAACAGCAGCCTTTTACCCACCTCTTCAGCTGACCACCACAAGAGCACTGAATGAGATACACACTTGTTTCTTTACATGATGCTCCCTTGCAGCTGTTTAAATGTTTAAAAGTGTTGCCTCATGCATGGTCCGCATGCAATGTAGTCTTTCTTGCAATGTAACATCCATTCATCCCCTCTGTCCACCAGGTCATCTTGATCAATCTACTTCTATGGCACGGTATCAGGAATCGGGGCACAGAACTCAAAGGCAGCCGATGTTCTATCCTTAATGCAGCTGAACAATATTCAGTGCTGTCAGAGGAACATCTGGTCTCGACAATGTGTTTTCATTTGGAAAAGAGCTATTTTTGATGGAGCAGTACATAAGTGGGTAATCCAAATTCATGTAAGTTAATAACAACAAGGTCACAAAATACTTTTTTAGCCCAAAGAAATCAAACTGTCAAATTTACTGCGCTCTTAGTATGTCAGTCTTCTGTACCATTATTTTTACCCTATCCAAGTTTTGGAATTGTTTTGTTGAACCATACAGAAAATCCTTTTTTTTTTTTTTTTTTTTTTTTCCCTATAACATTTACCTGTTTAATATTGTGATGCAATTCAAATTTTCTCTTTAACTATAAAGTTGTTAGATCCCACTGTTCCAATACAAGGGAAATTAGCTACAGTCACAGCTGGAAGCTTGATTTGCTACCGGCCAAGATGCACATTAAATAATGCAATTATTATACAGCAATGCTAAAAATGCATCTGCACACCAGTGCATTTCCACAGACCGATGAACCTCACCTTTGCAAGACAAAGCACTACCTTCCAGAAGCTGTAATTGAAGAATACCACTCAGGTTGTTAAGGGCAATGGTATTTTTACACAGAAATAGCAGCACTGACCACAGGTGGCAGAAAATCAACCAAGATCTATTAATTGGTTCGTAAATCTGAGCTGCTGGGAGACACGTTGTTACCTGCTGAGCCAGGCAATTGTATCCGTCTCCTTCTCCCTCAGTGGGTCAGGATAGAAAAACTCAGACTTAAAGGTTGGTTTGCATTTAGCACTTGACACAGCTGTCCTGGTGCTAATGGAGCTGCTCTGCCTTTTCCCATGACATGGGACAGAGCACTGTACTTGGGCATGGGATGAAGAAAGCACTCCTCTGCTAGGTCAGATAAACCCGGCACTTGTTGGCATTTCTGTCTGTACCCATGTCCAATGATGAACTGGAAACTGCTCCAGACATGCCTTCATACACAGTATTTATCCTCTCTCCTCCACCTTTCTCCTTCTCTTTGTAGCTTGTGTCTCAGCCTGTTGCCTCAGGACTCCTCTCGTGGGATTCATCTCCAGCACTGTGAGATGCAACATGTGGTTCGTTCTTGTGAGGTGTTGTGGAAACTATCAAGCATTAAGTCCATAACACCTCCTGGAAAACATAATATTGCTTTGAGAAAATTAATTGGTTCCCTCTTGCCTTTTCTTACATCTTTATTGATTTTGAATGAGGAAGAGGGAATTAAGGAGAAAATATGGATGGTGTGGCATGGCACCACTTTTATGCATGAACACTTCTACACTTCTGAGGATATCTTAGTCATGGATCTGAATAACTGAATTGGCTTCTAAAGCGACAGATGGACAAGGAATGTTCTAACTTCAGACAGCAACAAAGTGAGCTGTTAGCTTTTTTTTTATTATTATTTTTATTTTTTTGTCACTGCTCTCTCTTCCACCAATGTAAACCTGGATTGGTGTTCCGCTGAAAGCTGAGTGTGGTCTTCATCTCCAGATATCCTAAATTTAGGAGAAAAATAAGAATTGCTGCAGCAAAATTACATATAATCTTCCTTCCAAATGTACCCTATCATTAGACAGATACACAGTGGATGAATTGTTACCAAGCCCATAATCACAGGTTGCTCAAAGAGATCTGAAGCCTACACAAGTTCTATATTACTGTACATGGCCCCTACATGCAGTACAAAATTAGAGCTGCTCTCTAAGCCATAGAGCTCTGAGTGAAATAATACAGCAACACTACAAATGTCTATCAGTGTACCTCCTTAGACAATGTGAGCCTCATTGTTCCTCTCCCATGTGGAGCAACTGCAAAAGTGACCCAGGTAAGAGAAAATTTGCAGAACTCGTCTTTGAAATGGTATGAGCTGGATTCATACCATTCTTTTCAGTGGATAAGAATGTATTGTACCAGGAGGCAAAAGGGCACGTTTCAAAAGTGCCTCGGAAGAAGTCTGTTCACACTGAATGAAACACAAAAACACCTGAGTTTAAATGAGTGGACAACCCTTGCAGTAACCAACCTAGGAGAACATGAATCATCTGTAGTGCTTAAATCACTAGAGGTACCCAACTATTTCAAAACCAGGTTAAGTAACTTCTCAGGCATTCACAAAGGTCACTCCTCATCTGGTGTGAAGGAACAATGTGAAGAGCCAGGAGGCTCAGAGAGGCACAGCAATAAGCTCTCTGTCTTTACCAGAGCATCCTCTGCTCTGGAACTCGGCCTTGTGCCCACACAGAGGTTTCCATCTCTTTTAAAGCTGAAACCAATGCTTGGCTTCCAATCTTTCAGAGAGGTTGGGCAACAACTCAGAACCAGTCTTGGCATCCTCCTTATGCCATCTGGACAAAAAGATTGCATCTATAATAGTAAACTAAGCAGGGCCAGGTCACATTGTCTTGTCCTGATGCCAATTGGCAGGACCTGGACACATCCACGCTGCTAAACTCTTTTATCCTCCCAAAGTGGCCACATCCAAACAGCTTGTTGGAATGGTCTCTGGCCTATAGTGATGCCCAAGCCAAGACCCCAAACTGTTTAGGTGAACACTAATTGGCACAGGTCAAAAGCATGCCAAGGACTAGTGTTAAGAATTTAAGAATATAACTGACCACAGCTGCACAACATGCCCCAGCACAATTTAATTTATTGGCGTCAACACAGCCAAAAGAAATCCTGGACTCGACTCCTAAATAGGAGTGAGTTGTTCATGGTGATGTTTCATCCAAGTGGAAGGTAGCAAGGCAAAGAGCAGCTAACATCTATTTCTCACAGGCATCGAGCTGCTTCAGAATAAAACATTTTTCCTTGTACCCCGGGTTTCTTCCTGATTCCAGGGCCAGCACAGTGCAAGTCTTTGCCCTCCGTACAATTTCACACCACCCAAACTCAGGCTGTGTCTGTAATGTTGCAGACATTGCTTGGCTTTCCCTCCAGCCTATGATGTGTCATTTGCACAGAATTTGCATAGATTTATTCACAGTTTTGGAAAAGACAATTGAGAAAAATCTGTCAGCCATTTCTTGGGAGGCCAGAATGAGAGACGGTAAACAATTGCTTAGCACTGTCATGTCACCTAAGATGGGCTTCAGCTCACAGATTAAGATACATTTAATATTGATGTGACTGCATCCTCTGGGTGTGTAAGTCCCCATTATAACTGAAGGAGATCCACTTAAAATGAAGCCGGGACACCAAATCAGGCAATCAAATGCCAGTGCTGCCACACAGCTGGGCTGAAGGTAGCTGAGGCTGGCCGCCTTGGAGCCGGCACAGCCGCAGCACCCCACCACGCTTTCAGGGGGATCTCAAGGCCTTGCCTCGCCTGGGGCGGCCCGGGCCAGCACCGTGACCAGGCCGCCCCCGCCGGCTGTCGCGATAGAGGCTGACAGGGAGCTGTCGTTGCCAGGGCAATGGCGACTGGGCCCCTGTCCTCTGCCTGGTAACAGCGCCCGGGAGGGCGGAGCCGCGCGGCGCCCGCCATGAGCGGGGAGGGGGCAGCAGCGCGCTGTGGTGCTGGGGGCGTGGTGGCGCACAGGGGTTCTGCCCGTCCTCCATTTTGAGTCCACATTATCTGCTGGCAGTCTCCGTGAGGTGGGGGTCGACCATGTTGTGCCAGAGGGAAAGGCGCCGGGGAGATCACAGAATCAGAGAGTCATCTAGGTTGGAAGAGACCTCCAAGATCACTTAGTCCAACCTCAGAACTAGCGCTAAAAAGTCCATCACTAAACTGTATCACTAAGCCTACCCCAGGCAGAGATACCCCACAGTTAGTGGTGGACCCCCTGCCCTGCCGGGCAGAGGAGGAGGACCTGAAGGATAGGGAGGGTTGGGAGAGGGTCGCTGCACAGTACTGTGGCTGAACCCCCCCTGTGCTTCCCTCATGTCCCCAGGTTCCCCCTAACAATAAATTTGTAGCATTGGACTTTGAAGGGGAGGTTCCTCAGAGAGGTTACCAAGGATGAGGCAGTCGACTCCATGCATTCAGACTGCCTCTGCCTGGAAGGAAAGAAGGGTGATCGTGGGCGACTCCATTCTCAGAGGAACTGAGGGCCCCATTTGCAGACCAGGCCTGAGCCCTAACTAGGGAAGTGTGCTGCCTACCTGAGGCCTGGGTCAGGGACATAACTAGAAAACTGGAGCTGGTTCACCCTACCAATTACTACCCATTACTCATAGTTCAGGCGGGTGGTGATGAAATAGCTCAGAGAAGCCTGCAAACTATGACAAGAGATTTCAGGGGTTTAGGGTGAATAGTTCAAGTTCTGGGTCCTGTACTTCAGCCATAATAACCCCATGTAACGCTATAGGCTTGGGGCAGAGTGGCTAGAAGACTGTGAAGAGGAAAGGGACCTGGGAGTGTCGATCAATGCTTGGCTGAACATGAGCCACCATTGTGTCCAGGTGGCCAAGAAGGCCAACAGCACCCTGGCCTGTATCAGAATTAGTTTAGTCAGCAGGACCAGGGAGGTGATCGTCCCCCTGTCCTCAGCTCTGATGAATCTGCACCTCAAGCACTGTGTTCAGCTTGGGGTACCTCACTACAAGAAGGACTTCAAGGCCCTGGAGCGTGTCCAGAGAAAAGCTATGAAGCTGGTGAAGGGCCTGGAACACAAGGCCTGTGAGGAGCGGCTGAGGGAACTGAGGGTGTTTGGTCTGGAGAAGAGGAGGCTCAGGGGACACCTCATTGCTCTCTGCAAATACCTGAAGGGAGGCTGTGGTGAGGAGGTGGTCGGCCTCTTCTCTCAGATGACTAATGATAGGACTCAAGGAAATGGCCACAAGTTGTGCCTGAGGAGATTTAGATATCAGGAAAAACTTACAGGTCCTTTCCAACCTTGTGTTTCGATGATTCTGTGAACTGTTCCCTAGGCTCCATGACTTACGAAACTGGAGATGTGAGTCTGTTACCTCTAGTGCCATTTTGGACACAGTAGGGTGTCCAAACCATTCATTGGGAACTTTCAAAAAATAGCACAGGACCTTTGGACACCTTTGTGTCCTGCACCGACAGCTGAAGGCTAGGCTGGGTGCATGAAATCAACTTCAGCTGCCCTAGCCCTAGAAGTGGGCATCTCAGGTGATTGCTGTTTCACTCCTACGTACAGTAGAGACCGGGTACCCAATACACACGGAAGCACATTAATTTATGTGGTGGTTTTACCTTGGTGGGCAGCTAAACCCTACCACAACTGGTCTCTCATTCCCCTCCTCAAAAGAAGAGAGGGAGAAGAAAGTATGCTGGAAATAAATAATAATAATAATAATAATAATAATAAATTAAAAAAAAAAGGAAAAAAAAGTCTCACAGGTTTAGATAAAGATAATCTAAATAAAGGGAAAAGGAAGGGGGGGGGGGATCAAAGGCCTTGTGGAAACACAGAGGGAAGGGGGAAAGAAATTCTCTACTTCCCCTCAATGAGCCGTGTTCGGACACATCCGGGGAAGCAGGGCCTCACTACACGTAGCAGTTGTTTAAGAGGACAAGTGTCTTCATAACAACAGAGCCTCCCCTGCCCCCCAGACCCCATACAATTACAGATACCTACACCTTGATTCCTTCATTTATGAGCTGAGTCATATACCTGCTGTCTGTATTAATGCAGTGCATGACAAGGCATGAGGTGCAATTCTAAAATCAGCAATCCTGTTCCCTGAGTTGCTGCTAAATTTCTCAGAGACGTGTCCTTGAGACAGAACCTAAAAGGTTCCTCTGTTTGCCACATCATTCTGCAGAACATCACATTTTTCATCTCTGAAATTTTGGGAAGGGAAGGAAAATGGGAAGGGAAGGGAAGGAAAATGGGAAGGGGAGGGGAGGGGAAGGGAGGGAAGGGAAGGGAAGGGAAGGGAAGGGAAGGGAAGGGAAGGGAAGGGAAGGGAAGGGAAGGGAAGGGAAGGGAAGGGAATGAAAATGGGAAGGGGAGGGAAGGGAAGGCACAGCCCCAATACTGTTTGCCTGATGGCTACTTTATGAGGCTCTGTTGCTGGGACATTTGGCAGGTGTCAAGTACATTGTCACTAACTTCAAGACCAGTGACCGCAGCCTGGACAGCTAAAAATAGCCTTAATGTCAACGAACACGGCATCTTACGGGTACAAGGGAATGCAGAATTTGGCACCAAACATCTAATTTGGCCTTCTGTAAGCCACGTGGGGATCCTAATGCCCACACAAATCAAAGACAGACAGCGTGTAAAACGCTACTACTTTGCCAGTCTATTCCTATCGCACTTTGGATATATGCCTATGGTGCAGTGCAAAAAATCATAGCCAATTAATTTTTTTTTTTTTTTTGCTCTACTGTTTCTCTTGAAACAGAGATATACCCACCTAGCTCATCCAATCTGCCTTTGGCTCTTCGTGTTTATGATTATGGAAAGCATAACCTTAAAATGAAATGATCGGTTGCCTATTATTGCTTATGCCATCAGATGTATTACATTGATTCAATGACACCATAAAGGCCTGATTGCTTCTGTTCTCAGTTAAGCAGTGCCAGTAGAAGGCAGTTAGAGCAAGGCAGTAGGCAGGTCCTGATCAGGCGAGGTGTAAAACCACAGTTTCCCCTGTCTTCTTTAGCTGAAGACAGAAACACCAGCTTTCTTGCCTAGGTACCATAAAGCATCAGGACAGAACAACAGAAAAAAATATATATATAAATAAATTAAAAAAAAAAAAAAAGAAAAATAATAATAATAATAATAATAAAAAAGAAAAAATAATAATATAAAAAAAGAAAAAAATAATAATAAAAAAGCACAGAATAGCAAAAGTTCGGTCTTGTTTAACCAGGTACAATCAACGGGGCAACCTGCCTTGGATAAAAAGCACAATGTGACCCAGCTGTTTTGCACCAGTTTGAGCAGGAAACCGGTGTGACACCATAACATGAGTACTTAAAGGTGGGCTTTAACACTGAGATATGTATCACCTTTGTAGTTGTGGGAGGGGAGGGTGGGGGGTAGGAGGGACTTTCTGCTCAACTGTGATGACCTAAAAAAGATTTTTTTTTTTTCCATAAGCAACAGGGGTATATTGCACTACGACAGCATTGGCTGTAGTTTGCCAGTTTTGCATTTCATCTCTGGGGGGAGCTTTCATTTTTTCAGGGAAAGTGAGTTCATGTTCACACCACCCAGCTTTATTGTGCTTTAAGCTTGTTCATCTGGCTTCTGGGGTAGTTTCATCACACAAATGCATCTTTCACCTGGATGCAAGATTAGGAAGGGCATGTGCTCGGTGTTTGAGTCCTTGCTAGGTAGCCTGGAGTTTTGGCTCAATATCCAATGGAGGCCAGACCTCAGATAGTGCCATATTTATGTTAACTGACAGATTTTAAGAATTGTTTTTGGAGGCTAAAACCCAGAAGACCATGAATCGCCTTCACGTTGTTTGGCAATGTAAAATATTCAACGTATAAAAATCTGTTTTTTATGAGTACAGCCCAGAAAGTCCTCTCAAATCTGGAGCATCCATAAAGAGGTTCACACCTCCTGCTTCTGTCATGCGCATGTGTAACAACGTCCTTGTTACACCCAGGTCAATTATACCTAATTTAGGCTCAGCTGGCCAGCCTTGTGTGCTCTGGAGGGAACCCCCATGCCTGTAAAACTCCCTGAGAAATGAGAAACCTTCAAAAAAAAAAACTTAAAAAAACGTCATACCATGCTCCTCTCCAGCATATGACCTGATATGCATCCACACTTACTTGTTGTGCGTGTCAGAGGACAATGACTTGTACCTCACAAGAGGTTTATTATTCCACAGGGCCAACCTCTCCTTTTTCCTTCAAAAATGGCTTTGGCCAGTTTTCCCAGAAGGGGGAACATGGGCTGAAGGAGAGCTCAGGCCTGCAAAATGGAGGAGTAATAACACTTTGTGGTTCCTTTCTCCTTTCAGGACCCCAAAAGAAGTGATGAGAAGTACGGACCCACACTTCAGCGAATTCAGAAGTCTCTAAGACTAGGGAAAAAAAAGGAGATTTTATAAACCAGATAATTCTATGATCACCCATTAGGGGGCATCTTTCCCCTTCATGTAAAGCAACTGGAGGCCGGATCTCAGCCTAGCTAGACCATCAGCCCCATCCTGTTCATCTGCTCTGAGCCAAGCCTGCTTCTGACAAGTGCTCAGGAAATTATGAAGTTTGTTCTCTGCCTCACTTAACCTCTGAGTATTTACAAATGTCATGGGCAGTGTTTGTTTGTGGAAGCCAGCCGGTTGTGGTGTTTTGTGTTTCTTTTTTTTTTTTTTTTCTTTTTTCTTTTTTCTTTTTTCTCTCCCTCCTGTTCTTTTCATGGCCCATTATCAAAACCACAGCAGAGATCAAATTTAGCATGATCTCATCAAAACCCAGCAAGAGCTCAGGAAGCTCTTGCTGACTAAAGGAGGGTTTGCATTTATCCTTGTCCCCAAAGTCTTGATTGCAGGACTCGAGGTGAGAAGGCAGGTTGCTGCTGTGGTGATTTTATTAGATTTATTTATTTATTTTCTCTCTTTTTTTTTTTTTCTTTTCCACCCAGAAATGCTGATAGCTCAAAATGGAAATTTCTCAGTGTACCTTCTCAGCCGCAGTCAAGCCTCTTCTCAAGTGGAGGCTGCAATCTCTGATTAAAACCGGAGTGAATAAATATTACTGCTATGGGAGGAGCCGGAGCAGCCCTCCAGCAGACTGCTCCCCTCAGCACCCTCTCAATCTCTACTGTTGGATTAAACATTTGTCTTATCCGTAAGGTAAATTTTCTGCTGACAGGGGCTAAGGAAAGCTGTAGGCAGGAGTGTCTGGGAGGATGTGTGACAAGAATGAGTAAAGTGATCCAACGGCTTTTGAATAAGGAATGCTCAAATATACTTGACCTCTTTATCCTAGAAAAGATGTGACAGAAAAATGTGACAGAAGATATGAATGGCCCACAGAAAGTGAATGGGTTATTCTTGCTTACTATTTCTTTCAATACAAGAACTAGAATTATTAAGAATAGCGTAGAAGCTGTGGTGGCAAGTTCAAAACAAAACAAGGATGGACCTGAACAGGTGAACCATGGTGAATCTCGGTGTAGAATGGGAAGATATTCATTCCTCCAACTCCACGCCCTGGGCAATTGTCTGTGATTGGCATCTCTCAAACAGAACGTGGATGAGGGAGCACACCAATCTGTTCCCGTTGCCAAACCCCAAGAACTCATCTTAAAGCATGAAAGCCATGCTAAAGGAGAGTTTCCACTCTCCAAGAGGTTAACACTGAAAGGGCAGAACATATTCCTAAGGAATGATCTAACCAAGCTCTGTTGGCTCAGATCACCACCTGATCTCCTGGATGGCAGCTCAGGGATGCTGACTTTCGTATTTACTTGCTGTCCCATAAGATGGCAGGTTAGTGGCTTTGCCCTGATAGAAATGCTGAAGTGTGAGACTAAGAGTGAATTACAAGCCAATGAAGGGACTCACCTGTAAATAAGTCTTAGCTCATGTGTGGTAGAAAGACAGACATGATGTTGTTCCCACTGTCACACAGCATGTCATTGTTATGCGAAGTATTGCTCCTTCCTCAGTGGTGCTCTACGGCAAAGCATGAGTTTGGAAGCAACTGCTACCAAGTATTGCCATGGATTGCTTTCTAACCCCATGATGACACCTTGCACAGTCTCTGCAACACCACATCCATGTGTGATTAACACAGTTACGATGAGCACAAGCGCAGGGCACAGCTGAGTTCATCCCAGTACAGGTGTTTAAAGAGGTGAGATGAACTATTCTGTACAGGTGAAAGCCACCATAGTCAAAAGGAACCAGAAGCAAGTAAAGGGGTCTGAAATCCTTGGAGACATGCACGTCTCCAAGTGAGTCTCACTGCCTCTCTTACATATCTCTCACTCAGTAGACTCTTGCTTTCTGAAGATGCCACTGTCACTGTATTGCCTTAAGAGGGAGCCTGCAAAACTCTCCAAGACTAGAAATTTAGTTTTAAAATCCCATAGAGAATAGAAGTTTAATTTCAAATTGAGATTTTTTTTTTTTTTTTTTAGTGGACGCAAGACCAGATTTAACATGTTCTCGGAACAATCTAGTTGCTTAATTGTGGGTGTTTTGTGTTCTGATAAAAATGTAGATATTCCCCCCTGCATTCACTTGCTGATCCAAAGGCAAAAGTGCAGTTAGTACTTTACATGAGTTCCCTAACCATTTGTCAGTACAAAATGCAGATTTTTAGTATCCAATGGGAAGCTAGAAACAGTTTTCTTGCTAAGATTATGTGATCAGAGAGGCTAAATAATATCGGATGATTTATTGCATATTTCTATGAAGTGTGTGTCCTGATGGATGTGGTTATACAACTATTCCCTCTTCCAAAAATCGAAACCTCTCTCCATAGCTTGCACTTTGAACATTTTTTGTTGTTATTATTGAAATACAGACTGTAGTCCAGAAGGGTGAGCATGGGTAAGATTTATTTTTATTACACATTTTCACCATAACATAGAGCTCAAGGACAGTCTTATGAGAGGGACTGTGGCATTATCACTTCTTATATCTATAAAACTGGGCATACACTAGGAAGAGGAGGAAAAAATAGTGTTTGCTTGGCTACTGTATGCAATAACACTCCAATAATAATGTCCATGGCAATGCCTGGGACTTTTGGCTGACAAGAAACTGGTTGCTCTTTTAAGGGATCCAGTGCAAGACATGGCTTAAGAGAAAAGAATGAAATAATTTTGTTTTCCTTAGGTGAAGAAAAAGAGGCCAGAGGGGATTAAAAAAATAAAATTAAAAACAAAAACAAACAAACAAACAAAAAAAAAAAAAAAACAAAAAAAAAAAACAGCTTTTGAGTGTTGAAGGATGGTCTTCAGATTGGAAGAGAAAAAAAACTGTCCTCTGTGTCCATAGTGACTAGGTCAGGAAGCCCTGGACATAAAAAATAAATAAATGAATAAATAAGTTGATTAAGACAAATTTTGTAATGGAAAGGTAGTGATACAATTAAACTGATTGATTGGAGCAGTAGTCACTCACAATGGCTATCTTTAGGGTAGATGTCAGTCAAGGATGGCTTATGGAGTTGTTTCTGCCTAAGGACATGGAAATGAACTACATAGCCTTTCAAAATCTTTCCTGACTTCCCCAGCACTCTTTTTACTCTTTTTCTCCTAATTGGAGGTCATTATCTACTGTATTAGTTTGACTGTTTGAACTGTATTAGTCTACTGAATCATTTTTAATGGTGGCCCTAACAAAATTATTACCTTGTTCCAGCTTGTATTAGCTCACTGAAATAACAGTAGATTAGCTCTGCATATGCCTGCTTGAGCATCTCTTTTTTTTTTTTTTTCCAACACATGCTGAAAAAATGTGTAGGTAGCACTAGCTAATTGTGATGAAGTCAACGACTGCTGAGATGCAGTGTTCAAAATGAGCTATGAGCTGAGCCACTTAGATCTCTTTCTAAATTAATATTCAGCTCCTGCACACGATTAATAGCATTGCCAAACTTAGTTAAGTCGCCAGACAACTTTTTCTAAGCCATAGATGGGCAGACATGGATCATCAAGGCAAGAAAAGGCAGAGGTCAGTCAAGCAAATAAAGTCTGCCCGCAGCAAGGAAAGTGGCAAAGGTGAAAGAATCATCTTTGACTACATGAAGTTTAACTTCCTCCATTCTTCTATTCCCTTTTCTTCATTAGCCCCAGCTAGAAAGGATTCTTCTGTCAGAAGGGGAATTCATCCTTGGAGCTAGGTCAACCTTTTGACCTTGACTTCCCTCTTCCTCTCCAGGGCAGAGCAGAAGGAATAAGAACATTTTCTTCGGACTTTTTTTGCTGTTCATTAAAAATCTCACATTAAATTCTGTAACATTCCCTTTTGGCATACGTAAAATTATCTGTCCCAAACTGAGATCTAGTCGTAAGCCAGCCCAGTAAAAGTAAATCCTGAATCAAAATGTTTCCTAGTCCTTCCAGAATTCATAATAGCATTAAATATGATTATGCTGAATATTCTTGTTATCCACCTAAATACCCACTCTGGGACGTGCTGTGGTTTTGGCCCTTGTCCAGAGCAGAATCACAAAATCACAAAACAGAAGAAAACTCTCCAGAGAGCTAATTAACCCCTTCTTTCTAGTGACGTCATTATTGACAGATATTTGTCAAACTTACCTGTGATGATGATACTTGGTAAAGGAGATTCCATACTCACATGCAATTATTTCCAATGCCTCCCTTTTCACTCCACTACAGATTTTCTTAAAATCTGATTTATTTATATATTTATTTAAGAATATGGCTTCTTACTCTATTATCCAATTGTCTTAGACAACAGATTATTCCCTTCTTCTTTGAACAGCCTGACATATATTTGAAGACTAATGTATTCCCCTCACGAGTGTTCTCTTTCTCAGTAGAAACCATCTCAAAATGCCCATCTCAACCCATTTATGCAGAGTTTTTTGTTCAGAGTCAGGACTGATAAATTACTCCTTTCTATGACAGAGGAGGTGTGCCTGGACATCAAAATAGTAACACATCCTCAGATAGATGCAATCAAATTGGTTTTGTTCTGACTATATCTGGCCTTGTTCTTGGTGTAAGCATGGAAGAAAGCAAAATCCATCTGAACAGAGAGGAAGATGTGCTGCTAGATCAGAGTTCCCTGGTTGGAAGGCTTTGGGGTAGGTGGTACTAAGCCTAGGTATGGTTATACAAGATCGGATCACAGCAAAATAGCTGAATTTACATAGCAACGGGTGACCCACAGTTACTCAGAGAAAAAAGGACTCCATTGCTTAATGCCATTTGAGGCATTACAGGGAATTGAGAAATCTCCACTGCCAAAGTGACAGAAGACCTATCAGCAGGTGGAAGCCAAACCTGTGAGGGATGGCATTTGAAGGAGTACCAAGTGCTTGTATCTGGACACCTGCCTTTCATTCAATATGTGGATAGTTCTGTTCACCCCATCCAAAGGAATTAAAACTAAAATAGGGCAACTTACGCCCTGTTTAATAGGCACTTGGAAGTGACTATTTCTCTTCAGTGGTACAAAAGCAGCCTATGCAGTAGCTCAGATGCAACTATCTGAAATTGGGTGGGATGAATCCCACCCAATAGGAACTCCCACATTACAGAGCTCTGTGTGTACTTACCCAAATTTCTCAACTGTTCTGGGAACCAAATTAATTTATACATCATTCCATGCTGCTTCTACTGGACTGCTAATGGCTATGTACTTCCGTCCCTTACCTAGATATCCTTCTCCATGGTAAGTCCACATTGTAAGTAAAACCGTGAGCTGTGTGTACGTAAGTAGGGATACAAAATTTATGAGATCTCTGTGGTTGGAAAGTCCATGCAGCAAAAGATGCCATAGTTGATCTGTTTTTCCAGTCACATTGGAAGTCCTTCCTTTCTTCCATGTCCTCCCTTGGTGCAGAAAAACCAGATAACAAGGTCATGAGAGCAATTCAGTAGCTATTTCGGTTCCTCCTCACAAAGTCATGGGTTGTGCTGCAGCTCACTGCAAGTTAATTAGTGATGCTGTTTTCCTGGTTTATTCCACTTGCCCTGCCATAAAGCGCTCTGATCCTAGAGGCAATATTTCTCTCCTCTTGCCCTGCAAAGTAATTAAAGGGAACAGGTTTGTGGTATGTCTGCTCCAACTGCCTGGCTTGATTAACCCCTTCCGTGTCACTTTTAGGGGAAGAACAAGTAAAGCTCCAACCGTGTTGATACCAGACAAATATTTAGATAGAGTGTAATATCAACACATAAACACACAAAGTGGTCAAAAACAGAGCTTCTGAGCCACTGGACTGCTAGCATGTGTAGTGCTCAACCTCTTATCATTAACAGTTATCATATTATTAACAGTTATCAAACATCAAAAGATTGTTTGGCATGTAGGAATCAGTGCTTGTGATAGTACCATGGCATATCCTATGCTCTGGAGGATATAAGGAAAACTGTGTGATGTAGTGGGTGGTGATGTTAGACTGGCTAATTGGCATCCTTCGAGTACCCCACTGACAATTAACATGAATGAACAGTCCTCACAGCAGGACAGATACCTCTGCCAGATGAAGATGTAATACCATGGCTGTGCCATGGTAGGCTGGTGAAAATAACTCTTGCATGAAACGTTAGAACCAGCTTACACTGCAACAAAGAGCAATGAGACATAACCACAGAAAATGAAGAGCAGTGGGAGCCAATAGTGTGATTTTCCTGCTTGATTCCTAACATTTACTGGGTTAAGAATAGTTTTATCGGTTGTCAGTTGGGCATAGGTGGGAAAAGACGAGCAAAAACTCTGTAGCTGAGTACATCATCCTGGAAGGGTTTGTTCAGGTAGCCAAGGGCTGTGGTCTTTGGAACCCAGCTCCATCCTTTGATAGGAAAAGACATTTTACTGGGGAAATACTGGAGAGTCTCCATATCACTCTGTAGCAGGGAGATTAGGGGAAGACAGACTAAGTGAAACTAAGCTTTTATTTGAAAAGGATGGGATTCACTTTTCTCACATGGGAAAAGCAACAGAGCTGACCTCTTCCAAGGCCAAACTGAAATTCAGCTGGGCTTTAAAAACAAAGAGAGCAACAATAAACAAACTTACTGGAGCTGTGTCCTGTAAAGTCAAAAAACGTAATTAGTCACAGCTGATCCCTAATAATTTCATGCCACGGGGCTCTAGGAGCCTTTATATAGCAATTAAAAAGAGCTTAGACCAAATTAGTACTGTTTAAAAGGCAGGAAAAAAAAATAATATTGCCATGCAAGTTCATGGCTGTAGAGGCCATGAGCTTTTAAAGGGAGGAGCGAACATGCTGATAACCCTGAAATGTCTCAGGCACTTGCTAACCACATTCAGTACAGCCCACCTGGCAGGCAGGGCACAGTGCTAGGGACTCTCTTGTTCCTCTGCTCCTGCCAGAGCTGCCCTGCCGACTGACCAGGAATGTGAACCCACAGCAAGCAGTGAGGAAAAGTGCAAAATCATGCTGGTTCAGCAGCTCAGGCAATGGGAGCATTGACCCATGAGTCCTGGAGCCTTGTCCCCTCTTGCACAACATTTATGCCTTTTGTGTTGAACAGCCACTGCAGATCTCACCCTTGTTAACATTTTTAACTGGTTGACCCTGTCTGGGGTTTAACACAGGGAAACAAACCTAGAGAAGAAACACCACCAGCAAGCTCCTGGTGTTGCTTCAAGCTGATATGTTGGGACTTTTTAAAGGGCAATGCCAAGGTTATGCTTTCTACTATTTCAAAAGTCAGCCCCAGGGAAGAAATGAAATGTGCAATGAAAAATGCATGACCAGGTGGTTACCAAACTGCACATGGTCTTGTTGGAAGCAGTTGTCACCTGAGCTAGTTTTTTATGTTGATAATGTAGATGTCTCCAGCTGAGCTCATTATCCCACACTTTACAACCAGTGGTGAGAAATAGACATTTTGGAGGCATCCTGCACCAGCCCTACTTCAGGTGTGTGCTTTGGGAGATGAATCTCACCCTCTGCTCAGTGAATCTTCACTAAACCTCATCAAGGACCCCAGCACCTGAGCAGTCTGAGTCTTGTCCCAGGCACCAGACAATTTATTCAGGCAGAAGGATTTACTGGAAGCAGCCCATCAGGTTGTGTCTGGGTTAGTATTCCCCACAAAAAGAAATTGTAGAGGTAAAAAAAAAAAAAAAAAAAAAAAAAAAAAAAAAAAAGGCATGACTTGAAAGGCTTCCCCACAAATACCTTGATGAGTAAAAGAAGAGAAAAGCTGCTTTCTTTCCTGCTGCTGCAAATAATATTACAGAACCTCAGAATGGCTTAGGGACCACTGGAGGTCCCTTCTTGCTTAAACTATTCTGCAATCCCCTCTACTTTGTATTTTTGATTGGGTGAACAATCCTTGTTGCAATTTCCCATATCAAAGCTCTTGTCTTGATCTGGTCTGGTCTTGATTTTCATCTGGGATTTTCAGCTTGATCCCACTATTTCACCTTCCTACACAGCCTTCCTCTCTCACCTTCTTTCCCCTTGACTTTCTTCCTCATCTCTGAGCTTTAGTGCTCTAGCTCACCTGAGCCAGTGAGCACAGAGAATGCAAGACTTTCTTCCCATTTCTCCTAATACTTGGCACCCCTGGGATCTCAAAAGGGAGAAAAGGAGGGATGCCCTCTGCAGCCTTGATGAATGCATAGCAGCACAGGTTAAGATGCACAAAAGAAGGAAGGGTCAGATCTATTTTTTGGCATCCAGTCCGTGATGTCCACCGTGTCTCCCGAAGGGTCACCGTGAGGATGCAGACGTGTCTTGTGAAGCCAGGTCCCTCACATGCTTGACCACAGAATTGTGCAGTGAGGAAATAGTGTGCTCAGCTGAAATGGAAGCATTGCATGATAGCTGCAAATCTCTCATGCAAAGGATGATTTTCAAAGGTTTATATTGCTGCCAAATGTGTGTGAATTTTATTTTAGAAAGAGACATAACTCCAAATTCCAATTTTTCCTTTTTTTTTTTTTTTTTTTTTTTTCTTTAACTTGGGCAAAGCAAAATATTTTCCCTTACCTTATTTGTGGAAACTGCTGGATCATGTTCGCTTTTTCTATTTAAATAAAGAGCCTAAACCCCTTTCTGCCCAAACAATTCGGTGTCGGCATCATTATTAAAAAACTGAAATGGATTGTTTACATTGAAATGGTCATGAAATCTTATCTATATTGGGACTCTTTATATGCAGGGCAAGGTTTAATAGAAGGGGAGGGCTGATTGCCATGGTGACCATACATCTATGCTCCGAAGCACTCTGTGCACCTCCTGTTTCCGCTGATGGCAGCCCTCTGTTTTCTTTCATCCAGCCAACAACAGCTTCCCGCACTTCGAGTGACTCAACTCTTCCCTGTCCCAGTCTGTCACCTCCTGCACGCCAATGAAAAGAAAGGTTTCCCTGAACCTGACCCAACAGTGCTGCTTTACAATTCTTACCTTTTTCTCTCCGGATTTGTCACCAGAAACTTCTACCTATTCTATGCTTTCTTTCTCATTCTGTAGTCAAGTCTGCATGATAGGCAGTGCCACCACTCTCTCTCAGACCTCACAAGCATCTTCATTTCTATAATCCAAAGCTCCTTGTGACAGGTACATTGAGTCCAGGATGACAGTTGTATGAAAGAATAGCCACATCAGATCACTTAGGGGCTTTTTGGAGCCTATTTTGGCAGAAGAATGAATTTGGAGGAAAGATACCCAGGCTGGGTTCTCTGAGAGCAGAGACACCCCAGATAACTCCCTGCTCACTTACACCACTGCTCTCTGACTTCTCCCCAGATTATCACCCTCCACACATGCAAGACCTACTTAGCAAAAGGTTAGCTCAACCTGGAGAGCTGCTTGTGGACAGCGTGGCCACCAAGGAGTATCAGCTTTGATCTCTGTGTGTTTGTGTGTGAGGAAACAAGATGACCCTGCAAACGTCTCATTCTTGTGTTCAATGCATGTTCACAGGGTAGGCACATGTCAAATCCTGACCAGTGGGGTGTTTGACAAGGTAAAAACCTGTGGAAATTTCAGGATGCTACTGACAACAAATAAATGTAATATCATATTAACAGAATTAGTTAAAAAGGGAATTAACAGTGGAACATAAATAAATAAATAAATAAATAAAAGTATAAATTGAGCAGATCATTTGCAGAAAACAAATACAATGATGGAGGATGTCAGTGCAGATGTGGAATCTTTTGGTCCCCACGGGGTGCACATTCCATTTTGTGTCTGTTTTTCGCCAACTGCAAAACTGCTCTAAGTCCTGTTTGCTAATTCTGCCTCTTTACATTGAGATGGGGCAGTTCTCAGAGCTAGCAGCAGGTGAAACACACTGCTATGAAATGCCACATCCTTGGCAAATGTTTTCTCCAGTGTATGTGAAACTTTAGACCTTAGGAGGTGAAAGAGAAGCTAAAGGAAAGTACATTTTCCACCTACTTTTGCTGAAGATAAAACATTAAAAGCTCCCATAATAGTAAATATTTATTCATTGTTTTTCCATAGGGCCATTCAGAAGTCTCCTGCAGCATACAACTTCAAGAGAGAAATGTACTTGCTATGCAGTCTGTGAACAGATTGTGTTATTTTGGAAATAAATGGTCTGAGTAAGTCCTTGCTGCCCTTTCGCAGTGCTGCAAACAGCCCTGGAGTTGGACATCTCAATTTCTCTTCCCTTCCTTGAATGCTGTTGCCTGTTCATTCTGTCTGAAAAGGGTCATTGCACCCACCACCTCTAGCCATAGATCAGGATTTAACATAGGGGTTATATCCAGTAATAAAACATGATCTCTACCTCATAACAAGAAAGATCTTATAAGAGGAAGAGCTGGTGCATGCAAACAGGTAACCTGTGAAGATATTTCAGCCCATCTGGCATACTCGTTGGCTGCCTTTCTGCAATAATTGGAAAGAGTCTTGACTATGTGTGAGGTCCTTATTCACTCTTCTCAATGTAGTGCCTACAGCCAGATGGATGACTCTGAGTTTTTAAACATAAGCTGTAAGAGAAAGCCTTGCCATGGAGAAGGCTTTGCTCTTACTATACAAGACAAGAAAGAGGCTGGGTTTAATAAATGAGTTAGCCTTTGTGTTGTGCAGAACTGGACCAGTGTCCACTCGTGTCAGCTCATTTTGGCTTTGAGCTATGTGGACCATTGGTATGTTTTCATCACAGAAGTGAGGGGAGGCCCACAGAGATTAAACTGCTTGCCTACATTCATGTGGGGAGTCTGTGGACATACTGAAGAATGAGAGCAGATCTCCTGGGGCCTTCTCTAATGGCTTAACCACCAGATCCTCATTGCTTCCATGCTGTGACTGCTTGCCTTCCAGCTGTCTTGCACGCTCAGGGTCAAGGAGGGTTGAATACATTTGGATAACATACGGCACAAGCTGAATTCCTTCCAAGTTTTTAGCCTAATCTTGTAATGTCCTCTTTTGAAGTTTTAAATTAAGTGGAGCTAAAACTTCTCTGCTTTTAAGAGCCAGTTTTATTTTCATCTTCTCTCTGATGACTGTCTTCCTGGTTCTGCTCAGATGATGGCATGGAACTGATGACCATCTTCAATACTCTTCTTGTAAGGTATTCAATCAGACTAGAACAATAGTTACAGTCTTTCTTTTCATCCTCTATCATGTATCTATCTCTTTGAAAAATATAGCCATACTTTTACCTCTATGTTCATCTTCCAAATAATAGTCTATTCCATCTGTGTCAAAATAAAATAGATATTGAATAGTTTTTGAAGGGCATGTTTAATGGATTTGGATTTTGCTAATCCATATTGGTTTTGCAAAAATACTTTTCTCTTCAGGGTGACCTACCCCAGTCTGATGGCTCGAGAAATTTTCAAAGAGCACCCTAAAGACTTGGAGACAGTGATTCCATTTTCAGCATTTGAAGAAGCTTCTTTTGAATTTATTAAGTTGTCTAATCTAAGATCATTTTTATCAAATCTTTTATAGTCAATAGTGAATAACTGGCATACACAGGTGGCCCATCTAACTGCAGTTCAGACACCTTAAGTCTAGATTTTAGGATATCCTAAAATTCTGCATGTATGGTAATATTTACTTGGAGCTCAAAAATATGTAGCTTTCTTCTGGGGCATTGCTTCAGTTCTTTGACAGCTTTTATTCCTATTGGGCTCTACTATCTTGCACAATTTCCATAAGAACATCTTCAATAAATGGAACAAATATTCATTTTCCCATTCATCCATTCATCCCACACTGGAGAGAGGAAAGGGAATCACCGTGTTTATCTGTGTTGCCCACTGAGTAGAGTTCAAGGGTTTTGCTGGGTTTGCCTGTAAGTTTGGCTGGTTTGTGTTACAGAATGTGCTGAGTAGGTCTTGGAGTTCCAGCTCATTCAGTTCATTGCATCAGTACAGGTTGGTGGCCAACTGGCTGGAAAACAACTTGGCAGGAAAATACTTGGACATCCTGGTGGACACCCAGTTGACCATAAACAAGAAACGTCCCCTTGCAGCAGAGGCGGCCAACATCTTGGGCTTCATTAGGAAGAAAACTGCCAGCAGGTCATGAGAGGTGATCCTTCATCTCTTTTCAACACAGGTGAGAGACCTCATCAGATGGCCCAGTGCTGGGCTCCTCACTACACTGGGGCAAGTCCAGGGAAGGGCCACAAGGTACCTTTAAGGGACTGGGGCATCTCTCTTATGAGGTGAAGCTTAAAGAGCTGGGATTGTTCAACTGGGAGAAGAGAAGACTCAGGGGGAGCTTATCTTTCTATAGAAATACCCAGTTGGTGGGAGGAAAGAAGACTGAGACAGACTCTTAGTGGTACCCAGAGACTAAGCAAGAGGCAATGTAAACAAAAACTGAAATAGAGAAAATTCTCCTTCAACAGAAGAAAAAACATCCTTATTGCAAGGTAGTCAAACACTGGAACAGGTTGCCCAGAGGTTTTAGGAGTCTCCATCTGTGGAGAAATTCAAAACTCATCTGGACATGGTTCTGGGCAACCTGCTGTAGGTGACCCTTCTATAAGCAGGGTTGTTGGACTAGATAATGAAGTAATTCAAGACCAAAGCATGCCAGCCTGTCAGCAAGCTGGAACATTACAGATGCACTGGCTGTCCCTTTTTTCCTCATTAGTCTCATGAGCCAAAGGTGCTGTGGTTAGGAGTTACAAGGCCAGGATTGTGTCTATGCTGAGTCAAAGTGGGGAATCTGCTCAGGCAGTTAAAGCCGTTTATCCTAAATGCAGCTGCTATTACCTCCTTCTGCATCCTTTCCTCATAATTCTCCATCCTGCTGTGGCTTCTTCCCATGGCAGAATTCTATATTTTTTTCTCCTGACAAAATGATTTATTATTTTTTTTCACCATACTTTCAGGCAATTCTTGCTAGAGCATCTCTAAATGAAAGAGCATTTAGGTTGACAGCAGTGACAGCTTTGCTGTCCTACATGTGGAATTTCCAACTGGTACTTTGGGTTAGTGGTGGGCTGTGGAGGTGAGTCCAGCAGAGAATAAAGAAGACCTTGAGAAAAGACAGTAGTGTGATTATACTTCAGCCAAATCCAATTTTAATTTCCTTGAAGTAGATGTTGTAATTTGTAAATTGCTGTTCTGTGATAAAGATCCTATGTCCCATATGTAGTTAAAATATAAATAACTCTCTTGGGATCAGGTGGGAGCTTATTAAAGTAGCAAACCACATATGCCCCCTTTCTTGCATTCATAGTTTGGGTTGAACTTTACTGGTTTTGGTTTGTACTAAACCCTGTTGCCTTTCCAAAAAAAGAGGCTCCCATAGTGTCTGAGTTGGGCTTTTTATTTTTATTTTTCCTATAAATGGAAGGAACATTGCCTTGTGTTTGGGTGGTCAAATATAGTTTGTACACCTTGGAAGCAACCAAGGGTTGTTATTTTTTCATCTATCTTTCATAATAGATGAAATCTCCCAAGAACTCCCTCAGTGCTGAATTCACAGGCTGTCTGGAATTTAATTGTGGGGTGAACATGGAACATTCTTCCTGGAAAAAGAGATGATGAGGTGGAGTAGTAAAGATGGTTAACCAGAAAAGCAAACAAAATCAGCCGTAGACATTTATTAGCATTTAAAATAGGGTCTTGTTGAGTAATATGTGTGTGTGAGCGTGTGAGTGTATGCCTTAGAGGAGGAGGGGACTTTCATAACTGGGTGTTTGAGGGAGGGAATAACAGCCATTCAGATTGGACAAACAAGTCCAAGATGTACCCTGTAATTTTCATAATGAGAGAACTTGGAGCAGGAGGCTTGGGATCTGAGGTATACTCTGTGTGACAGTCTGCCAAGGAAATAGAGTGGCCACATTAAGCACAGCTTAGTATGGCTGATGCAGACGTTATTGACTGGAAAGAAATTTGGAATACATTACGTGCAAAAAAAAATGCTTTATTTCCCCACAAGTGTCAACAACAATACCAAGACACCACCAACAACCAGAATTAATAGATCTATGCCTGTTTCTATCTATCTCCCTATATAAATTCTTGGCAAGATAATGAATGCCAAAATTTGTGCACACAGAAATACACACACACAAATAAATTGTGTTTTTCTACAAAATAAAACAAAACAACAAAAAAATTGCATTGAAACACAGTAATACTGGAAAATTTCAGACAAACAAGAGCTTTGATAAGAGTGGCAGCTGTGCCTGTTTTCAGAACCAGATCTCCAAGCCATTTTGATTCGGGATGCTGCTCTGCAAGAAGAGGTGAATTTACAGGGATCAGGGATCATAATTTTAATTCCACCTATATCGTCTATGAATTTGATAAGAACTGTGAGGCTGCAGGAGAAAGACTAACCTGAAGTGCTGAAAAGGAGAGAAGCAGGCAGAGAGCTGAGAGAAATCTGATTTTGAAAATGCCGAAGCTCTGTACTTTTAAAAAGTATTTAAGGATAGGTGTCAAACAGTGATTCCCCCAAATCACTCACTCCCTTAGAAATAATATTTTAAAATTCTTTTTCCCTAATGAAAATCTCTACACAAGCCAGGCCAGGTTCTGACCATACCTAAAGCACTGCAAGTCTTGAACTTTAAAGCCAGATTTATGCCACACATCTCAATATAGTTACTCTTTTGCAGATCCATCATAGGCAGGAAGCTTTCTGCTTCTGTCTCTCACCTACTACTGTTAATATACTTCTGTAATATATATATATATATGTATATATATATATATATTTCTCAGAACCAAAGGATCAAAGTATGAAGAACTGGTCCCCACAGACTGTGCCATATCAAGGGATAAATATGTTTTCTTTTTCATTTCCCAACATTTCCATATTGAAAAACAACCTTAACAGTTGTCTGGCAAGATTGCCTTTTTATTGTGTTTGTCTAAACTCATTAATGAGAACATTGCTTTTAAATGTGAGTCTAAGAAAATATCAAATGAGCTTCCTCACTTCCTCTCACCGATGGTTTCGGTCTTTCCACCTCTTTCCCTTCTCCTTGGTCTACTCCTGTTACCCACTGTATGTCTGGCAAAGTCATTGCTAGAATTCATGGACTTACTAATGCATGGTATGTTGTTAGGGAAATTGGAGGGTGGAAAGTGTCCCTTTGATTGACAAAACCTGGTCGAATTATTATTATTATTATTATTACTACTAATGATAATAATAATTAGTTGTTTTGTTGTTGTTGTTATTATTTGCCTGCCACCTACTGAGTATCTTCTGGCTAAGAGCCATCATCAAATCCAAGGAGACTTCATGGAAATTGCAGTTCTTCTCCCTTCCAAAAAGATCAATCTCCATTAAACTTTCCAGCATACTGATTTATCTTTCTTACCTTCCTCCCATTCTGTTGGCAGCCTCCCCGGACCAGCACATTCAACACCTGTGTGTCACGGAGCAGGAGTGTCCACGGACACTCTCCAACCTTTTACCTGTGGCATTCAGACCCATGCTTGCTCTAAGCAATGGCTATCAACAGACATTCAGACTCTTCTCATCAGGCAGCACTTTCCTTTTTCCTTTTTTCCATATATGAAGCTTATGTTGTCTTTCCTTTTTATATGTTCATGAAAACACTTCTCACTCTTTTACTGAGCTTTTGGAATAGCAAATGCTGGGAATTCCTTCCATTCACAGTTGCTTAAGGACTGAATAGACACATCATTGTGTCTCCCTTATTTATTTAAACTCTGGGAGTTCTCTTCACCTTTTGTATAGAAATGGGTCCAGAGAGATGCTGTTGCTTCTTTTTTTTCCCCTGTATGTTTACTTTTTGCTTTGTGCGGCTTCACTTAATTTGCTCTCCCTTACATCTCTTTTGGCGTGGGCAATTCCCAGCTCCCCTTTTCACTGATTATCATTTTGGATCGCTGTTGGCTATCCATACTCCTTACCTCTCTTGGCCCTGTGCCACTACTCCTCTGTCCTCACAGATATACTTGGCACTCCCCACTTGAGTAAGATCTGCGAATTTCATTCATGCTTGTGTGCATTCCTCTGCCAGATCATGAATGGGGATGTTAACTAACACTGATCCATGTGGATATTCCACTAAACTGCTTTCCCGCAATGCCATGTAATATTATGCATGATTCATTACCCTCTGTTCTTTGTTTTCAGCGTTTCAGTTAATGACCGGCCTATGCAGCTGCTCACAGAGAGGCTGATTTTAATTTATGTGGCAAGAACAATTTCATGAGACGTTGCCTCACATGCTTTGGTACAGACCAGATATTTTATATCTACTGTAATCACTTTAATCTTGTTATTCTATTATAACAAAGCAAAGATTGAGTCCACGTGTACCTGAACTTAATCTATCTGTTTATGCTCATGCAAAGTCAATTAAAAACACAATTTAAATCAGTAGCTTTACTTTTTTTTTTTTTTTTTTCTTCTCTCTCCCCATTCACTGGTTGCAAAGGAGATAAAGAGTTTTATTAATTTAATCAAGGTGGTCTTAGCAGCTAGAGCACGGGTCTCTCCACCCTCCCACCCATAGTTTTCCAGCCTGCACATCCATATCCAGAACAAACACGCATACATTACAATTTCCATAAGCAAAGACTGAATAATGGCAAAACAAACATGGAAGGAGGGTGGCATTTCCATCATATGATAGAGCAGGGGCTTTGCACCTGCCTAAGATAAAACACCCAAGTAAAATCCTTTTAAAACTCTTTCCAGGTTTTCGACATGATTTTCAAATTAGAAATAAATGCAGTACAAGTATCTTTTTTGTGAGTGGAGAGAATGAAGAGAAAAAAACAGCAAATAGCAGAAAACACAGGCTGTGTGGGAGGGAGAAAACATGAACAGCTTCTTAGGAAGCTAACATGACCATATTTCTTACATTTTAATGGGAAACAATTTCTATTGTGTGTCCAAACTTCTAAGTCTTCTTCTAAGTGTCCCTGGCTGCCCACTCACTGTGTCAGTTGTTGAACTGGGATTAGGCACCTGCTTTGTGCCTTATTATTTCTTATGCTCCAGTGATAACAGACACATCTCTAGAGATATCGTGATGCTTCTTTTTTTTTTTTATTTAAAAAAATATTGGTTTGTGGAGTTGTTTTTTTTGTTTGTATGTTCGTTTGTTTTGAGGGAGGTTAAAAAATGAAAATCTCTCATATCCATGGAACTGGAACCACAATGAAGTGAACAAGCTGTGAGGTTTCTCCTGCTATAAGCAAAGGCAAGTTTTACATTTGAAATATATTCAGAAAAGAGATGCCATGAAAATGGGCGCCTTCTTCCTATACCTCCACCTCCCTTGTCTGTCATTGCTGCTTGTCCCAAACCAGGCAGTGATGGGATGATCATCTGGGTGCTGTCCTCCATCCTTCATTTCATCACATATTTTGCCAACAAAACTTCAAGGCGACAGTCTTTAAGAATGGAGATCAAATAAGAAACAGGAAGAGTGAATAAAAAGCTTAATTTTCTGATCCCAGGCCAGTGGAAAAGTCGTCTGCTAACTTATGAATGAATCAGATTTGTGCTGGAAGTCATTTACAAGGAATGTGTGCTTGGTTTCTTGCTTCACACTACTCAAAGTCACCTATTGATGTCAAGCTGCATCTAGGCCACCAATGTTATGCTAATCCTAATGTTGATCCAGGACCTCAGCATGACAGATTCACAAGTTTCATTAGAGCAAAAGGTCTGCTGAAACCTCCAAACAATGTCTCTGGAGAGCCAAGAGTGTATTTAGATTCAATAGACATCTGTATTTGGATTCAGATTACATTCTTAGCTATATTTCTCCTCCTCCTCCTTTTAAATCTCCAGAAAAGCATAACTTTAGAAAGGAAGGCTACATTCCCTCACAGCCAAGATGAAGATTTACAAGCCAGATGGTGATACTTAAAATAAATAAGGAAGAATGATGCAAGTTAATTTTTTTCTCTTTCAGTGTGAAAACATCACCATGCCTTCCTCCTCCTACCTCTATCACAAGATGACTGACTACTATAAACTCATTAAATCCTTCTGCATTAATTAAACACTCGTTCCTAGCCATGCTAGAGACTTTGGAAGATACATCTTCTAGCATCAGGAAGCAAAAGGATGTATTCATAGAAATAGTAGTTGGAATGAACTGAAAAGTACTCCCTGCTGTCACCCC
>CM021732.1:1790209-1807954 GCA_011075105.1 Heteronetta atricapilla | reverse complement strand
AAAAAAAAAAAAAGGCAAAATTTCAGCAATTTATGTGTTCATATATATATATATATTTATATATATTAAATCTTGGGCTTTTGGCAGCCAACAGTTTATATTTTCACTTTATAGCCAATGGATTTTGGCAACTGAAATCCATAAACATTATGGCTTTGAACAACAATAAAGTAATCCAGAAAAAAAAAAAAAAAAAAAAAAAAATTTTTTTCTAAAAAAATCCCTTTATCTCTTCAAAAAATGGTTTAGGATAAAATGCTTTTTTTTTTGCAAACACCAAGTGTTTATTTTATAAAAACAAAACCTATTTATTTCTGGCTACTATACTTTGCTTTCATGAGAGGATCAGGACACATCTGGGACTGGGAGAGATGTGCCTGGGACCAGAGCTTAACGCTTCATTTTGTTGTATTGCAAAATCCGTCTGTGGCTCATCATGAGGGAAACTGAGTGAACTTGTAAGTCTTGTGTAATACAATAAGTCCAGCTGAATGGTCTAATAATCTCTTTTGGCACGAACATCTATGAATTGATAAAACATTGTGAACATTTGCAGTGATACTGAGAGGACCATATTTCCTCCCATGTTGTGGTCTCTTTGCATGTCATTCATCTGATGACATGCAGATGTCTGAAATTAAGTTGTAGAATCCCCCTTTAGTGTTGCTCAGGAAACATGAAGTGTTGGAAAGCAACTCCTTGTCCAACAGAGAACCTCCCTGGTGTATCCTAGTGCCTCTTGCACGTACCCAACTCATTTGGGGTCAGGAGTATGCTGGAGGTAAGCAGAAAACATGCCCTTCAGCTCTTCCTCTTAATCATAGGAGACCTTCCTGCAGCTGGAGAAGCAGAATTAGAAGGCTGTAATAACTTGAGCCAACTATTTGTTAAAAACAGAATTGTTAAAATCTGTGTACATTCATTGCAATTTCCTCAATGCATGATAGTTCCACGGGGTCGTCTCTGGGGCCCAGACAGTGTTAGGCTCAGGGTGTTTTAGTGTCTGGTCTTCAGCAGAGAAATAATCTTTCAGAGGAAGCAAAACTGAGTCTGATCATAACAGCACTCATTGACTGGTGCTCAACCACCATCCTCTTTCCAAAATTAATATAGGAATTATAGGAGGAATCTACAATGCTGTTTCATTTTGCAGCAGAAGTGCAGTTTGGTAGCGAGCTCCACAGTCACCTCATTTATTGTCCATGGGCTTGTTTAGTAGGATGGCTCAGACTGTGCAAACTGCAACCATTTGGGAGAAAATTAAAACAGCAACCCTACTGCAAGCACCCCAACATATGTTCCCTCATGAAAACAAGAGGTTTGGACAGTGGTTTTCAGTCTTAAGAAGAGAAAGTCAAGGAGAGAACTGATTCAGCTACTTAACAGGAGTGATGAGAAGATGTAGACAGAGTCTTCCTGGGGCTGCAACATGATAAGAGTAAAGGTAACAGACAGCAGCTGAAAGAAGGGAAATTCCCCTTAGATATGGGGAAATACATAACACATTTTAAGGTTAGTCAGATAGTGGAAGAGAGGCCAAGGGAAATTAGGGCTCTTCATCCATCAACGTATTAAAAACTTCTCCAGACCAAGTCCAGCAACCTGACTTAAGCTGGTTCTTTTCTGTGTGGGTTAGACATGACAATTTTTAGAGGTGTCCTCCAACTGAAAATATTCCATGGCAAGAACCTGAACAAATGACTAATCCTTAAAACAGCTTCATACCACATGAGTTGTGGCTATGTTCAATCTAGACACAAAACTAAATCACGTCTGAAACAAAAATCCCCAAACCACATGTAGTGGAGTTAGTGGGGCCAGGTCATCACCTTCTTTGATGCACTGATCTTTTTATTGCACCAAATAAACTGTTACTGCAATGTATAAAGAGACTCAAATTTTCAGCTAGAGAAAATATCCCTGTATCCACTACAAAATTGTCTAGAAACACCGAAGGCAAGTTTCTACAAGTTGCTTAGTAGCCTTTTGCAGTAGAATAAATTGGCATACATTGCAGTCAGCTCCTGACAAAACTGACATTGCAGCCTGCTCATAACAAAATCTGTTTATAAGGCATAGTTTGGCATCTCTGTGCTATCACAGTGGATATGTTTCAGGTACTTAAAGTCTATGAGAGACACGGCTCCCCTGGCATTGTGCTTTTGTGTGACATAAACACCTTGATGTGGCAGTTAGCAATAGCAGTGTCCCTTGTGCAGAAGAGGCTTGCTGCCACAGAGCATTGGTGCGTGGAAGTTTTGTTTTGAAGCTGTTGTCATTTCTGAATGTCACTGTGGTCAGAGTTGCTCTGACATCCTTGCCTGTGTCAGACTGAGTATTCAGCATGGACACCTTTCTGTGAAAACTGCAGAAGATATAAAAGAGAAAAAGCTACATTTAGACATTCCTACCTGAACATGGAGGAGATGGAATAAGGGTTTTAGTGAAGCTCTCATTCAATCAGAGCATTTGAGTACAAGTACATGAGTAAATCTGTTAAACCTAAAGGACTGTTGGATCGTTCCTTTAAATATTATTTATTATCATTGCATCTATGCCATAAATCACTGAACAATAAACTCCTGACACTCAGAGTGGCCAAATCTACTTCATTTTACCTGCAGAAACCACAGATAACTGATGGACTCAGATTGTTCACCATATTATGTCTATATTAATGATGTTTCTCACAGTCTGTTTTATTTGCCCACTCATAGGAATCTTCCCTTGAGAGATTAATAATAATCAACATCAACTTCAGGAGTCTTGTCCTGAAATTCTACCTCATTTTTTTTTCCGTATCCTAATTCTACCTTATTACTCATTTATACCATCTTTGTTAAATGTTCTTACGAATTAGACACAGATAAATAATGGTTTATTTTTTGGCTTGAAATATGAGCCAGAACACTAGTAGGGAATGTTGTTATGGGTTGAAATAAAACAGATTTAGGCAGACACGTTGGAAAAAAATAATCAAAAGGTTAAAAAGTTGATTTGGGACAACATGGTGTTAGGTGTTAAGCCAGCGTGAGCAACAGTTTGATATCCTTTAACCTCTTTAAAATAAAATTGATATAGAAATATATGTTTTAAACTGAAATGGCAAAAAAGTATTTAAAGTATGTCAAAATTGAATGCTCCAGCCAAAATGCTTATTTTTTTTCCCCCTCAGCCAACTGACTAGAAATTACAATAAAATAATACAGCTATATGTAATTTGCTTCTACCCTGTTCATAGTATTTTTCTAATTATCACTCATTTTTGGCTATTGAAACTTCTTCCTCATTGCTTTTAGGCCTTTAGGCTGAAATCTCCAGAGCAGATTAAAAATTGAAACATGGAATTGCTGATAACTTTTGATGAGAACTGAGGCTCATGTCACCCCACAACACCCAGCCTTAATCTATATTTTCCTTCACTTTCCCTCCCTCTCCCATCAAATTCCTGGCTCTCTATGGTCTGCATTGTCCAACTTGCTGACGATCACTAATCTTTCTGCCTCTTTGTCATAATTTCATCTATAGCTGCCAAACAGGCTACACAAAGAAATAAAACCCAGTCTTTTCCCTTTCACTCAGCAGGGAGCTCCATAAAGACTCCCTCATTAGCAAACACATAGCTGCCAGCGATGTTCTTTAATAGCTCCCTTTCCCTGAGAGGTTTTATGGTTACAAATGAAGACCACACAGGCCAAAATCTCCCCACTACTCACACAAATGAAATATCTTGTTTGTCTGACCATTCTCCAGCTGTAAAGGGACCAACCGCAAGCACATCTAGGCCATCTCTCTGATCACTGCACCCTGGACTGTAATTACCTGCTCATTGAAATGTAAATGACTACAAAGACAAGCATATCCACTGCCCAGAAACCACCAGCACTACTTGTATTTTATTTATGACAAAAGGGAAGGGCACATCTGCTTCAAACTGTTTTTTGGTGTTCTTGCAAAAGTCATTCAACAGTCCCAAGAGACTGCTGGAACTGGGCTGTAGACTCTTGTCAAAGGGTGAATTTTGGGAATGTAATGACAAAGACAACTTATAAAGACAACATTACAAAGATTTTGTCTTTATATATCATATAAATATTTATATATCATATAAATAATATTATGTTATTTATATGTCATATAAAGGCAACACAAAACTGTATGCTGGTATTAATCCATCAAAGTCCAAGGAGATATGTTCACTCATTGAGGTCTTCTGCAGGGAATTTTATTGAGAAATTCTTTGTGGTGTTCAGCCAGACTTCTGACTCCTTGAATTTCAGAAGATAAAGAACAAAATAGTTCCTACCTGCAACATTAAAAGCCAGTAAGTCATTCAAAAGAACATACATAGCTAATAGATGTATTTGTTTCTGCATGAATGTATGTGTGCATATATGTGTGTGTGTCTTCCAATGATGTGTTGACTGCATACTGCATATGTTTACCCTTATTCAGCTGCATCTGGGATGCACAGACCCATTGACCTAAACAATTGAGAGAAACAGATCACCAATGTCCACAAGTTAGTGAGATACATGAGCTAAACACACAGAAAATTCTTGAATCTAGATCTCCAGATATCAGAGCAGTTGATCTTGCATGAAGCTGAGTTCTTTCTTTCTTAATACATACTTGTAGATGGGAGATTTAAAGTTGTATGTGTGTATTTACACCTCTCCTAAAGGTACCCAATTGCAATGGGCCTTTGATGCCCAATCTATATTCAGGAAAGTAGAAACCTGAGACCTACAGGTGATGTCATTCCAAGGATTCAGGAAGAAGGAAATCAGAACATAATCTCTCAGGTTTTGAATACCTCTTAGAGAGTCCAAACTATGAATCTAATGAAATTGAGTTCAAGCTGTGTTTAAACTTTTAGTCACTATTTTTAATGAGAACAGGATAAAGTATTTTATAAGAAAAGAGTTATCATAGTACTTCAAAGACAGAGAAGTTGAAAATAGAAGTTACTCAGTCAAGGGAAACCTTGAATGAAACCAAGGGTTTTCAAGCCTTTAGGGCAGGTTTTAGTTTCCTAGGCTACCCTGTCTTTTTTTAATATCACTCCCACCTTATTTCCTCTACAGACACAGAACAGCCCAACAGGACTATGAACTTCAGGCCAAACTGAGTAGTCAACTGCATGTCTTGTTGCTGGCCTGAGTGAAATCTTGGCTTTTTGCACTTACCTTGGAAGGGAAGAAGACTCCTTTTTGGAAATTACATTTTTATGTGTTTGCAGATTGCTTAGTGCTTGCACTAAGAGTGCTATCCCACCATGACACATTTATGAAATAACATGAAGGTTCACTACCCAAATAATTTTCCAAACAGCAGTAAAATATCCCAGTATTGTACATGCCACCTCAATTTACTCCTTTTTCTCGGCCTTGCACCTCGTTAAATTTTGATTTGTGCCCAGAAGAAATCACAGGACATGAAATTGCTCCAGTTACTCTTAAAGAATACTAACTAGTCCTTTAGCATTGACTTTGTTTTCTATACAGATTAGTTTCAGGGATCTGGACTCTGGACTTTATTTTTAATTTTTAGAGAATATTCAGGATGATACCACAGCAATAGTACTAGGTGAGGTATGACTGTATGGCTCATTCCACACCTTCATTTCATTAGAAGGTCCATCTTAACTTCATTAGAAATTGTACCTTCAGTAAGAACATTCCCAGATCAAAGGAACTTTTGAAGCTTTGATTTTTTTTTATTATTATATTATTTATTTTCCTTTGGAGGAAAATTTTGTTAAAAAATGAAAAGATGGGATAAAAACCTTTTTTTGCTAATGTCATCTTACTTCTAGGTCATGTGATGGCATCAAAGCTTTAGAAAGATGATTAAAATTGATGGCAGGATCATTCTTCGACATTGTAAGAGACCCAGTTATAAATCCTCATTCTAACCATTTTTGTCCTCCCTGTAAATATTTTCAGTGGAAGAGACTGAAAACTGAGCTGGTGGTTTTCTTAGATTGAGGGAAACAGCTTAGCAAGATTTGGACTTGACTTGGAGGCTTTTCTTTCTGTGGACCACTTAAGGTATAGGAACAACTTCTAAGAGGCCATAAAAAGCAAGTTCATTGTCAATAAACTTAAACTCACTATGTCAGGGATGGCAACAACACTGCAAAATGTGTTTGGGTTTATAACTAAGGAAAAGCTTACACACTGTAAAATTATGAAACTTTCTGAGTAGTCCAGTTACCACAGCAACTGGGGAAGTCTCAGCATTTTTATTCTGTTTTCTTTCCATTAAAATACTCACATAGTTTTTGTTTCAGCCCACTTTACAGAAAAAAATATTTTTTTCAAATGTCTTTCTTTTTTTTTTTTTTTCAGGACTGGCTGAGAAACCCATTTCCTGCCCAATTCTAAAAATACATATTGTGAAGCAAGCATCTTGCCTCCTCAAAATAAAATACAATATAATAAAATATTTTACTCCAGCCAATAAAAATTCACCTAAAAACATTTCACTGACCTGCAGGGCTGAATCTCACTGGATCAGACAAATCAAAACGACAGAAATCACAGCTATTGGAAACATTTGTTATGGCCTAGGTAGGCCTGATACACAGCTGCTAGGAGGAGAAAAGTTACTGAAGTCCCCAAGGATAAAATATTGGAGTGGCATAAATCAGTTGTAATCATGGAAAATAACAAGGGGAGGAACAGGCAACAGTCACGGGGAGAAAACATTCAGATTAGCACCATACCTCCCAAGCACGAACAACATTGTCATTTCAGCATGTGACAACAGATGTTTGGCTTTCATAAATTAGGAGCATTCCAATAAAGAATAGAGGGACTTTATTTAGCGGTGGTAGATGAGTACATTTCTAGATTATCGGTGACACCTTCCTTTTTCCAGAAGCCTTCTACATGTCTTCTGATTATATGAAGAGAAAGGTGACCAGGAAAGTAGGTCAGTTTTCAGCCAAAGACTAAACTGACAACAGCTCTTTAATCTGAAAAAAAAATAAAATAAAATAATAAAAAAAAAAAAACTGAAATGAGTTGCAATAGAGATTTAAAAGCTCATAAATTGTACGGAGAAGATAGATAAGGAACATACAGATTTCTTCTTACTTTTAAAGAGGAGATATTGCTTTAGTGAAATTCTCAGACAATATGGTTAAAAACAGGTGAAACATGGAATTCATTTCATGTAAAGAATAATTCAGTAGCTGACTGTGTTTGTATAGAATATTGACAACAACAAACAAAATGTAGTCTTTAAAAAAGGTTTAGAAAGGTTAATGGAAAAAATTTGGTTTTGGTGGCTTTTAGATAGGATGGTCATGACCTGATTCTGTGAAAGTCTCCAAGCCATTTTTTTCTTTGAAACCCTGGGCTTTCCAAAATAGAGACAGCCACATTTTGCAAGCTGTGTACATACAGAGGCTGTCTATACATCCACACTGGACCACGTGTAGAGAAATTATCTAGAAAGAAGTCTTGGCTAAGAAAATGGGCGTTTTCATACAACGTAATTAGTGCTGGAGTCTGAATGCTGAAGGTTTGTGTAGGAGGTTAAAGTGTTTACCCCGGTAACGAAAGATGAAACTGCTACAGGCACAGCTAAAGAAGTCTTTACAATTTGGTTACAAAATACTTTGAAAAGGTTGATTACTTAATTTTACTAGGAAGAGATATGCCATTTGCAGAAGGTGTGGGATGGAATTCTGAACAATTTCAGGTAGCTTTCTCCTTTAATGGTTGCAACTGCAAAACCCATCTGTGCACAGACAAAGAAAATGCTACAAGGGACACTCTTCCTCTATTGCTTCTCTCTCTGCCAAAACCAAGAAATATCAGAAACCTACTGAGAAAGATAACCTTGTCCCCATGAGATATTCATGAGATGTTCTTGCTTGGCCTTGTGGATATATTGCACACATTCCTGCTCTGGTTCTCCGTGACGTGAATTAAAAGTTATAGAGATGGAGTTGCTGGGAAGACAGCTGCTCCAAAATCAGTGTCAGGTGATGATATGACCCATCCAAATCTGTGAGCTTCTCCCATCTCCATAAAGAACCAAGTCAAGCTCCAGAGGACTATTTCTTCATATAAAACCCAACCCACAAATCCAGTTCTCAGGGTGTCTTTCCATTAACTTAAATTTGAACTGGGTCATGTCCAGAAGAGAGTTTATAGGTCATCTTGCATTCCAAACAGGAAAGGATTGGTGTAAAATGCAATTAAAATGATGACTTTTCAAGCTACCTTATTATTTTTTCCTTAGTTTTAATTTTATTATTTTCAACTGCTTTTATTAAATACTCAAATCCTTCCGGTAGGCTTAGTACCTTCCCCCTCCCTTCTAAACACACACACAAATTGAAGAGAATGCTTCCCCTGTACTGAATTCATTAAAAAACAGGAATACAAACTAGAGGTTTGGGGTTTATTTTTTTTTTTTTTTTTTTTTTTTTTCTTTTCCCAAATGAAACATTCCTTATTTTATTATTTTCCCACATTTTTTAACTACTGTATAAAGGGTCCCCATCTGTAGACGCATTTGAAAAACACAGGTCACAAATTCTGGCTAGGAGTCCAGCTTGTAAAATGTTCCCTGACCTTTTAGACAGAGCAGTACAGTCTAGTTATTTATATAGATCATTTTTCTTCTTCCCCATTAAGAAAAAAAAAAAAAAAAAAAAAAAAGAAGGAGAAAAAATAGTTTTGGTGCAAAATGTGTTTTGCCAACTATGCTGCAGATCTGGCATTTCCTTCACAGAGGTCAGCTGGTGCTGTTCCTTCAAAATCAGCAGTATTCTTCTGATTTACACCATCTGTGGATCCATCCTAAAGTAATACACTGAAAAGCATGTGGAATTCATTTATGTGGGTACGGGTATTTTGTTTGGCTTCATAACTTTCTTTTAAAAATGTACATGTTGGACTATCTTCAGGGCTTTCCAGAAGTGCTCAAAATGGATCAGGGTGGAAGGGATGGAGGTGTTCTTTATGACCTTCCCCTGATCCTGACTGGTCTGGGCACAAAGGCATTCTTGTGGTACAAGCTCGTGTTTTCCAAGAACCACTCAGCCTGTGCCACACACCTTGGAGAAGAGAAGTAAGGGGAACTGCTCCTAGTGGTTCACAGGTGGGAGATGGCAATGCTTCTCCAGGTCTCCACCAGTACATCGTGGGATGGATCAACGTGAGGTGTGAAACTAAGCTTCAGGATGTCCTAGTGATGACAGCTTTTACTGTCTTATTTCTCCCACCATGAGAGATTTGAGTGCCCTGTGCCAGCAATGATCTAGCTAATACCAGATTTGACCTTCTTATGCTAGTGGAGAAGCTCAAGAGTTGCCAGTTGGCCACCAATACTCTGATTTATCCAAATTTTAGTGTCTCTGTCTAGGTACATCATAATTGCCATAATTCAACAAGACAGTTATCTCAGGGTGTACAAAATGTATTACTACACCACATGTCATTAGAAGATTAGGAAATAAATAAGTTTTGGGATGTGGTCGTCATACCTACCCATGGCACCTTAAATGGTACCCAGGCTTTCACAACATCCCTTAACCCTCAGATAGGGAGTAAACCCTCAGTTTTATCCCTACTTTAAAGAGAGAGCCAAAGCTCAGAAGTGGAATTTATCTGGCCAAATGTAGGCATCATCCTAGAGGAGATGGCCAAAACAAGTCAGATGAACTATAGTTCAAAAATGTGATTTGTCTCCATCGACTGTGGAAGCAGCCAAGTGCAACTAGTGAACCGTAGACGTCTGCATTGCAGACGTATAAAGTTGGGTGAGATGAATCCCACCCAACGTGAGTTGGCAGAGGCACATCATATGTCTGAGGAGAAACTGGGAAGAGGTATTCAGATCTCCCACATGCTAGCATTATTGCAAAAGCATTAGCCCATCTTCCCCACTGCACAAGCAGAAAGTAAATTATGTATGGAGAACACATTTTTGGAAAGCATGGAAGGAAAAGCTTCACATATCAAGGGAATGAGCAATGTGAAGGTTTAATTTCAAGAGCAGCTTCAGCTGCCAAATGGTCATTGCTGAATTGGGCAGCCAGGTGGCCTCACATAGCCTCGGGGTCAATTGTACATGGAGATCACCCAAGGACTAGAAGAAGCACATCTGTTGTTACTGTCCACCTGTGCCATGGAAAAAGCCTTGGCATCAGCTGGCAATGATTTCTGACTGACACTAACCTGAACTGGAACTGATGGCTCTTTTTGCCTGTTCTTCCCCTTGAGGACTACCATGTAGTTCTCCATTGGCTCCAGTATGCTGAAAAATAGAGGTTTTCTTCAAGAATTCTGGTTTAAATTTACCAAAGAATGACTAAGGAAGCTAACAACTTCAAGAATTAATGACAGTTTTAATATTCAGTTGCTGGGCTTTGTATTTTTTGTCCTTCCTTCCCTCCTGCCTTCCTTCCTTCCTTCCTTGAAGGTTTCAATATCTTATTTACTCAGTAGTAAATATACTATCAGAGGCCTTCATTTACATTACAGGAGAATGCTTGCAAAGGTGCAATGCAAAAATTCTCTGGTCCTTAGGTGGATTTTCATGCCAACGGTAAACAACAGAGAAATCTTTCTCATCATTTAATTTTCTATTTTGATTATAAGACATAATGTACCCTGGTCATTTTTGTTTTGGAGAACTATTATAGAAAATATGGTAAAAATAGATCTGAACAGCAGCTTCCAGGGGATGTGCTAGATTTCTCATTTCCATCAGTGGGAATTGCAGGGGATGAAGTTATTAAACTTACCTGGAACAACATCTTCCATTCTAAAAATGAGCATAAAACTCCAGTGTGAAAAATAAAGGACCATTTCTGCCTGCTGGGCTGGGAGAAAGAAAAGGCAGCCTTGCAGTTTTGGTTCTGAGCTAAATGAGTAAGGTTCATTTCTCAGATCTCTTCAGAGATGTATGCACTGGAGAGAGAGACTGGATTCTGAAAGATTTGTGGTGCATCGTTGATCAAATTCGCTGCCTAATGGGGTGTGAACACATGGCTCGTTTTCCTCCAAGCTGAGTACTGACTGTAACTAGCCATTGAGTTCAACTGGGAAAGGGAGAGAAAAGGTGCAGATTTGCAAGACTGAGTGTCCATGGACACCTGTGTAATTTACCTGGTAGCCGTCAAGAAATGCATTAGGAAGATGACTATATAGGGTCCCGAAAGAGAATGCAGGTCAACGTTGATTCCTTAACCCCCTCTCTACTGCTATTTAACATTTTCTGGACACCCTGAAAGGGTATCATACTTCCACCTACAGCTCACATGCCTCCTTACCTTGCTGAAGCTGCACCTCTGGCTGTAAAGACACACCTGAGTTTTCTAGGTCTAGAAGGAGAGTGAGGAAGGAGGAGCAGGATGGTATCCAAGAGGCTCAGGCTCTGGAAAGCAAGATTCTGGTCCTTAAACTCCTCTCTCTGGCCTGTTCCTGCTTTTTGGAACGAGACAAAAAAAAAAAAAAAAAAAAAAAAAAAAAAGTTAAATTAAAACAATCATCTAATCATCTGGAGAGTATGGGAATATGGACATGCATAAGAGTTAATCAGTCTGGGTTCTTTTGTATGGTTTTTCTCCTCCCCCCCCCCCCCCCCCCCCCTTTTTTTTTGGCATGTTTCCAGGAAGATTTTTTGGAAGCAGTTATACCTAAATACTGTTTAACCTACAATATTCTTGTTATCATCCGAAGACTACAAATCATGCAAAATAAAGAATGGATCTGATACTTCATTTTTAACAATAAAGCATTAAAAAAAATCATTAAAATCTCATGCAACAGGTTCAGTGCTTGCATCCCTCCAATGTTTAACACTAAATAACCAAATAATGAAGAAGGTACAGAACTACAGACTTGAATCCAGCCATGGTTACATCCCCTTCCTCCCCTCCCCTCCTTTTTTTTTTAATATAATGACCTTATTTGGGGATTGTAATTGAATCATCGTTCCTTAGTTCCACTTTTCCACTCAAAAAATGATAATTAAATAAATAATCCTATTTATTTCTGTTAATAGGAGTGTAATAGATGTCTCTTCCAAACTTTCTTAATTTTAGTGCTTCTATTCAAAAAAAAAAAAAAAAAAACCAAAAACAAAAAAAAAAAAAAACAACATGTGGAATAACATGGATAGTTATTTATTTACAGATTCTAGTTCTGGACACACAGCCACAAGAAGAGCTAGAAATGATGTATCATAATTCTTCTGCTTTCCTCTACAGATATTTTAGTTTATGAAATAATAGTGATGACTTAAATGAAACCACAAGTAAGCTCCTTAGCCAAGATCAGAGCCCAATGTGTTGGTTGCTTCACAAACAATGGGTTAGAGACAACCCTCACTCTAAAGAGCAAGATGATTTAGCTGGACGATACCCAGTGGAAGAAGCAGCACTAAGGTCATATCTGCTTGCAGGAATGCAGACAGATTTGGGATCCCAAAATTTCTTGGCCTGCAGGCAGCCCTGAAACAACTACAGTATCACCATTTATGGTAGAGATATCAAATAGTTACACCTCGTCTGCATATATGGCAAAGGTGACAAGTCCCACACGGATTTTTTCAGAGCAGAGATCACAGCCAATACCCAGTTTGGTCTTTACATCAATGAGTGTCAAGATTTCTTTACCAAAAAAAGGGTAAACTTCTAGCTCCTGACCTTCTCCATGCTTATTTTGCAATGCTACACATAGCTCATTTGAGAACCATGACTTCAGGATAAAGGGAATGTTTACCCTTTGGCTTAAGGACTAACAAACATCTCCCAGAGGAAGATACCTAAATGAAGGAGGCTATGTGTATGTCTGTCTGCATGTGAGTTAGGAGCACAAATTCACATTATCATCTGTGGAAAGTTAACAGAGTTTAGAGAGTGATTCAATAGACACAATGGTGTGGGTGAGATTCACTTTCCTAAACTTAGAAGTCTACTAACATTTGAAACACCTCAAGATATGTGAGATATCCACATAGGGCTGCCAGTTTTTATACATGAGCTAAGTGAGAGCCATACCTTCCTGCAGTGCCAGTTGGAAAGCAAACAAGATTCCATACAACATCTCATATGGACAGTAGATGTCTAGATATGGTCAGGTGGATAACCCTGCAAGCTTCCCCTTTAGGAAGAACTGCACTGCTGTCTCCATTCCGGTGATGTGTGTTGACTAGCTGTGCATTTATTGTAGTAAATGCTGGGATATCTAGAATGTGCATTGACACCAAACCTAGCTTTTGATCCACGAACTAATTTTACCTATTTGTAGCATGGCTACTATTTAGATGTGTCATCATGGCATGTGAAAATTAGCATCACGAAACCTTCCTCTCTCACAGAACTCATGCATTTACTTTCTCTTTTATTTAAGCTAGGAGATACACGAGTTAGGGGATGTAAGGAGTGGGATACAATAGTTAAGGAAAATAAGTGCAAAATAAATGTCACTGCATGGAAATAAAATATGCCCACAGTGAATAGATAACCTGTGGATTTCACTACAACAATGTAGTTTAATATTAAATTAAACTGTAGGTTGCTTCTGCATGATGAGGAAGAAGATGACTGAGTCAGTGGAAGATAGATATCTGGAGTTAAAATAGTAAATTAAAAAAAAAGGCTTAGACAGTCAAGTAAATATCAGTTTCTCAAAACATATATTCTTTCCTCTGTCAAAGCAGTGGGAATAGAAAAAGTGTTTTTCTCCAAAATAGGCTGCTCACTAAAATTGTGGGATGCTGTTAATCTAAAGGATTTCTATCATCTTCTACAGCTGTTGATTTCAACCAATTTCAAAAGAGGAGAATAGACCAGAGGGCTCTTTCTCTGGCCCTGAATTATCCATTGCCATTCCTAAACTACCAGTCTTGAAGACATACATAAAACTCATTATTAATAAACAAAACTCAAGTCTCAAACCACAGCTAATTGGCATGAAATACCCATGTTACTGTCTTGCTTGGATGCAGCTGAGATTGTTCCCCAAGCACTACTTTCCCACCAAGCTAAGTGAAACATGTGCTTAACAAACCAAACCATCGCACAACCACTTTCCTCAAGCAATCATATTTTTTTCCCTTCTAAAGATGAGATGAAGTATATAATTACTCATCAACATCCCTGCCTCAAAGCAAACTCGGAGGCTGTTGCACTAATGATAGCCTCAAATTAGTGGCTGAGAAGAAGGCAATTAGAATCACGCTGCTGAATGAAATGAGGAACAGATTGTGTGTTCAGGAGAGCATTTTGTAGGTACAGCTACAAATTAAGACCTCTGTGATGTCTGAGGAAACAGTGAGTCATTCTGTTGACTCTCAGGGAAGGTTCAATTTCAATATTGTCACTGCACGTTTGTGCTGGTGTTAGAGCAGAGGCAGCTGCTCTGTGCCCTTGGCGGTGCATGTTCCTGGAGACCTCGTGCAGCACATCCCCGGGAGCAGAATGCAAAAGTGGAGGTGTGAAATGAAGTATTTCCCCCTTTCTCCAGCCCTTCTCAGCATCCCTTCTTCCCAGCAAGTGTATGCAGTGGTGTACCTTGGTCACTGCTGTGGAGCAGTCATTCCCCTAAGTCCTATCAACCACAGTTTGCAGCATGGAACAGGATATGGGACCAGGTGCTTATGGGCAAAACAGGCCAAATTGCTTAATGCAGAAGGATATGTTCCCTAGAAAAACATGCTAAGGTCAAGAAGCTCTTGGAAGCATCTGGAGACCTCTGTTTCTAAAGTGACCTGAGCATGAAGGCTGACATGCAGCCTAGGCTCCAGGGGATGTTCTGGCTGAGGGAAGAGCTTCATGCTCCACCAAACCTCTAGAAACCCTCCCTCTTTCTCCACTCAGCATCTCATGAAAACTGCTCCCCTGCTGTGGTGCTGCAGTGAGGCCATCCAAAAAGAAAAGACCACTGGGGCCTCTCCTACTTGTTTGTATGATGACAGCTCTATTCCCATTTTAGCACTCTAATTTCATTCTGGAGTGTTCCTATGGAAGCACAGATCAGCTCTTGCACTGCCTAATTTGCAGACAAGCTGAAAATCCTCTTCTGAATGAGCCAAGAACAGCACCAGCAACAAGGTTATGCTTAGTTTTGATCCCAGAGATCCACTAGATGTGCAGGAGGCTGGAGAAAAAAACACTCCTCTTATGTTACTTCATGATTTAAACAATTCAGTGGCTTCTAGGTACCTAACCCAGCTTCCACAAAGGGGCTCAGGTAGCTCATGCTGCAACACATGACACTGTTATAGCTCATATCAAGGACAGAATGTAGCAGCACAGAAAGCTAAAAGTACCTGATCTAAGAAAACATTAACAGTGTAAAATTTCTACTTATTAAATAATTAAACTTGCATCTAATTCAAGGCACTTTCATTCTCTTAATGAATTTACAAGGTTGGTGTAAGCTTAACACCTAAGTGTCCATTTACAAATTGCCTTGCTGAACCTTGTCTTGTTTGTGCTAGTTGGAATTGCAGGCCTGTTTGGAAAGCAGCACTACCTGCTCTGGGCTTTTATTTGCTGGGAATAAAAGAGAAGTGAGGAGGATTCCTACTGCAGTAGGACTGACCCTACATTGTTTCAGGTCAGCTTTGTTCTCTGGCTTCTGAAGAGCATCTTGACTCTGACCTAAGAAACAGAGTGTTACTTGTCCGTGGCAGTACATACAAAGGCCTCTCAGTAGCTGTTTTAAAATGCTAGGCCTCCAGCTCTTCTGAGTTGAGGCAAGTCAGAAGATAAGATGCTGGACTAGTCAGCAGTGCTTCTCAGGACTCCATCCTACAAGGTGACAACAAGCCAAGTACAAAACACTTACCCCAATGGTATACAAACGCTGAAAATTATGGACAGTTTGTTCCACACCAGGCCAGGATGAAATAAGATATCCTCACTGAAGTCGTTAACTTCAACAGTGGAAAAAATGGCCTAAGTGTCCAAGAGTGCACAGGAAATCTGTAACTGGACCTAGGAATTAACAGCAGCCCTTTAAGTCATGTATAGTGGGCTCCAGGCTCCTTAGGAGATGAATTCTGAGTGAACTATCACATAGCTGTCCACTTATGTGGTGAAAAACATCAGTCCTCATAAACTCCTCAATTTTATTCAGAATTAAAGCACCGGCGTTTTTCAATGCTCTCCAGTCCTATTCTCTTCTGATTTGCAAGAAAAAAAGATATGCAGGATTGACAATGGTGAGAGGAATCATTTCAAGTACTGGTTGAAGATTAGTCAGTGTGTCTAGCTAGTTTATTCACAGAAAGGATTTTTTTTTTTTTTTTTTTGCCTATATTTAGGCAACTCCCAAGCTTCTCGGAAGACTCAACACATCAGCAAAACGTTCATAATATTTTAAATGCTATGAAAAGAGAGACAGGCATATTTAAAATTAATAATAACAAAAATTCATAGAATTTGCCACAGAAAAAAAAAAAAAGCTGTATTATTAACAGTAATAGATTAGATGTATTCTTCAAGGAGGTCTTTTTATTCTTGACTGTCTTTGAATGGATGCTATTCTTGGCAGGTTTTCTGTTGGCTGCTACTGCTGAGTCCAAGCTGATAAGCATTTGCTTATCAGGAATATAGATTATTCTACTTTTACAGAACCTGTTATCTTGGCACAGCATGCCATGATAAAGGGGTATGTCTTTTGGCGTGGATACCCAACCTTTCTCTTGCCAGGTTCTCAAACATTAGCAAGAATTTGAACTGCATTTTTTTCCAGCACAAATTCAGTTATTTTGTTGACTGAATACAGGCCCTCTCCTCATGAGTTGGGAAGCAGCTGTAAGAGTTGGAGGTCAGAAAGGGTGCTTGCTCATTGCAGTAATAGCATGTCATTAATAAACTAATGCACTTAACATTTTTCAGATTTCTGTACTATTTTTCTTGTCATCTGATACATGTTGCTCATACTGTCCTGATTCCTAAAGTCATTTTTCCCCTCTAAACTCATGTCCACAACTCTAAAGTCAAGTGGCAAACAGATGAAGACTCTTAGGCTGACAAACCAACTAGGTCATCGACCTTTCTTCCAAGGGAATTAGCAGTCCAGTGTGAGCTGACCTTTTACTTCCCATGCTCACATCACACAGCTGGCTGGTTCAGCCATCTGAGGAAAACTGCCAGCCGTAGCCTTCCACTTGCTGCATTCATTGCCAAACACTTGGTCTGCCAGCGAGAAGTTCCTTTGCCAAGCTCCAGTTGTGATGCGCTCTCTGGCACTGGTCCAAGCTGAAAATAGGTGTAATTGGAATCGCAGGCCTCTTTCTTTGTATTTGTCCAGTGGGGGAGGAAATCAGGAGAGTAGGAAACAAGGATGAGTTTTATGTAGACATTGTTACAAGTCACAGGAGAACCTCAAAAAGACTGGAAGGAGAGTTTGACTCAAACAGGAAACCCCAAGAATCCAGATTCTTATCCAGAAGCCTTTGATCTGTCAGAATGGAAAGTCTAGGTCAGGCTTTCATGACCTTCTTTCTTAAAATGTTCGGTGCTTTTTTTGTCCTGTTGGAGTCATTCATCTCCAGCACTTCTGTTTCTCAACACAGTTTATGTTTGAATGGTCATTCAAATTGTGTGTCTTCTGAGGTTTCTTCTAATTTTGTAGCTAATTAATCTGTAATTTTTACAAAGTTTGTTTGCAGTGTGTTTCCCAGGCTGAATGTATCAATAACAATAATAATTATTGAAAGAAAGAAAGAAAGAAAGAAAGAAAGAAAGAAAGAAAGAAAGAA